>JXCR01109801.1:35737-134553 GCA_002079205.1 Phalaenopsis hybrid cultivar
AAAAATTGCAGGATGAAATATCTCAATAATTTCTCCTAAATTGAAGCCAAATAATATGATAGCTTGGAAGNTAGGATAGCTGGGAAGTCATCGAAATTTTCCTTCGAATCTGTGACATCCTCTAGTATCTCCTTCTTTGGACTCCGAAACAAAATGTTCCAAATTTGAACCAATCCCTTTTATATTTCTCCATCCAATTTCTTTGAAATATCCTTACCATTTGAACTCCTTGAAGGTAATTTTTCTTGATTCTATTGAGAGACAATATCTTTGAAATATTCTTACCATTTGAACTCTTTGAAGGTAATTTTTCTTGATTTTATTGAGAGTATTCTTAAGTAACTTCTGTTACTCATGATGTAATTAACTGTAGGGGCTTGCCCTTTTAGGAAGCTTTTCCCGAACCCAACATAATATAAACCCTATTTAATTCAATTAACTATAGGGGCTTGCCCTTATAGGAAGCTTTTCCCGAACCCAGCATAATATAAAACCATAATTAACTATAGGGGCTTGCCCCTATAGGAAGCTTTTCCCGAACCCAGCCAATTAACTATAGGGGCTTGCCCTTATAGGAAGCTTTTCCCGAACCCAGCATAATATAAAACCATAATTAACTATAGGGGCTTGCCCCTATAGGAAGCTTTTCCCGAACCCAGCTGTTATCTATGATGTAATTAACTATAGGGGCTTGCCCTTATAGGAAGCTTTTTCCGAACCCAGCACTACCTAAGATGTAATTAACTATAGGGGCTTGCCCTTATAGGAAGCTTTTCCCGAACCCAGGACCTAAGATGTAATTAACTATAGGGGCTTGCCCTTATAGGAAGCTTTTCCCGAACCCAGGAACTCTTTGAAGATAATTTTTCTTGATTTTATTGAGAGTATTCTTAGGTAACTTCAGTTGTCCTTGCCATTTGAACTCCTTGAAGATAAGTTTTCTTGATTCTATTGAGAGTATTCTTAAGTAACTTCTGTTAATAAGATGTAATTAACTATAGGGGCTTGCCCTTATAGGAAGCTTTTCCCGAACCCAGCATAAATATGATGTAATTAACTATAGGGGCTTGCCCTTATAGGAAGCTTTTCCCGAACCCAGCATAATGCAAACCCTATTTAATTCCTTATATTAAATAAGGGAATTTGTCGGCCAATACATTGGTTTCACAGATCAAGATTTAATTAACTATAGGGGCTTGCCCCTATAGGAAGCTTTTCCCGAACCCAGCATAATATAAACCATTATTAACTATAGAGGCTTGCCCTTATAGGAAGCTTTTCCCGAACCCAGCATAATATAAACCCTTTAACTATAGGGGCTTGCCCTTATAGGAAGCTTTTCCCGAACCCAGCATAATATAAACCCTAATAATTCCTTATATTAAATAGGGGAATTTGTCGGCCAATACATTGGTTTCGCAAACCAAACGGAATCCTTATATTAAATAGGGGAACTTGTCGGCCAATACATTGGTTTCGCAGACCAAACTGATGTCGTAGGGGCTTGCCCTTATAGGAAGCTTTTCCCGAACCCAGCATAATATAAACCCTATTTAATTTTATTATATTAAATAGGGGAATTTGTCGGCTAATACATTGGTTTCGCAGACCAAACGGATGTCACAAAATAGGGGAATTTGTCGGCCAATATATTGGTTTCGCAGACCAAACGGATGTCATGACTTTGCCCTTATAGGAAGCTTTTCCCGAACCCAGCATAATATAAACCCTATTTAATTCCTTATATTGAACAGGGGAACTTGTCGGCCAATATATTGGTTTCGCAGACCAAACGGATGTCATAACTTTCTTCCCTTATAGGAAGCTTTTCCCGAACTCAGCATAATGTAAACCATGTTTAATTTCTTATATTAAATAGGGGAACTTGTCAGCCAATACATTGGTTTCGCAGACTAAACAGATGTTATAACTTTCTTTAGTTTATTTGATCGAGCCTCACCCTCAATTCTTGTGTTTATCCTTAGGAATAGATGCAGCATTTGAGGTAAAGCGCTCTTTCATTTAAACTATGAAAATTATGGGGTCAGTTTGACTTCATCTTTTTCAAAACTAAATTTTTTTTTAACGTCCTTCCGAAGCGGGCAACGGGATTTCAATTCTGATGACCGACAGCTTCTTACGGGCAAACCCCATACCAAAAATAGTGCCGACAGTATAGTTGGAGAAAGAGTGATTATTAAGAGAAATTCCACTCATCTCTAGAGAACCAAATTAGGGGTGACCCAAGAGTGTAATTTCCTCCATATCCTTGATATCCTGATTATGAGTCTGCAAAAAATTGGTATAACGGTGATTCAGAAGATGAGGAGTAGAATTGAGAGAATTTTATGTTTGTAATATGTATTAGACTAAGTGTTTTGGACTTGAGATTTGTGATGTGTTGTTTATTTTTATGTTGTGGACTATGTGGTGTGGTACTGCTATATTTGTATCTTTGTGATGATATGTACTATGTATTGTATTTTGCACTTTTGTATTTGATTATTATTGTGATGTTTGTTTTAGTTAGTAGTTTATTTTAAAATTCTATGGTAGTAACTATTGTGAGGTTTGTGATTTGGTTAGTTTAGAACTTAACTTAATTCTATGTCTTTTGAAAAGATGAAAATCTTGCTAACGTAGGTCTTAAATATTAAATTTCAGAAACTGCTACCCTGTATTTTTCTTTTATCATGTTTGTGAGTTTGTTTTTATGTTAAGATTATGAAGTCAAGTTAGTGTGGTTAGTTTGCTTTTATATTTATACCCACTGTTTAGAAGTATATTGAATCTCTACATGTTGAATTGAAATGAAAATACTAGAAAATTTGATCAAAATTAGTTTTACTATTGTTTTAGTTTTATACTTGTATCATTAGGGTATAAAAATTTCTATTAGCAGTTATTTTAATTTTCATTCCTGCTTATATATATTTGATGCTAAACTATTTAATCTGTTAAAAATTTAAGTTTGGGAAGAAAACATTTTCAAAACTTCAATTTTATTTATTATCAAACAAACTACAAGTGAATTTGATTTGAAAACAAAAAATTGATCATGTATATGAAGTTAGATTAGGGAAGTAAATTTTGATTTTAGAAATGAGTAAGAGAATTTAGTTGAAATTTTAAGTAATGAAGAAAAACTTTAAGTTAAAAGTTTTTAGTGTAGAAAATGATTAATATAAGTAAATATCTTTAGTAAGAAACATTGTATTTTTGAAAATTTTAGAAATTTAGACTTTTATTTTTAATAATTAAATTTCTTTTATCAAAAATAATTTTCAAAGCTATTAATATATTTATAAGTAAAAGTTTTATATCAAGACTTTGCTTTAGGAAAGGAAAAGTAGAATTCAAAATTATTAAAGTTCTGTCTAGATATAGTAATCCTTGCCTACAAAAAAGAAAAAGAAAAAGAAGAGAAAAAGAAAAAGAAAAAGAAAAAAAAAAGACAAGAAGAAGAAAAGGTGAGGGAGGAGAAGCTTGAGGATAAGTGCCTAATCAAAAATTGGTTATACATTGGATTTTTTAAAAGTATAAGACTTGAGAAAATCTTGAGCTTATAGATATAATATTGTAAGTAAATTTATTCTTAATAAAAATTTTTAAGAGGAGATAATAAAAGAACTAAATTCTAAATTTGGAAGACTTACAATATTTCTGAATTAGATGGGAACTCATATTTTCATCTTTCTTAACATTAAAAATTTCTAAACTTTAAGTTGGTCTCATTTACTTAATATTTTTTCTAAATTGGACTACTATATTTCTAAATCTAAATTTTATAACTCCTAAAGAAACTCATATACATATCATACATAATTAGTTTTTAAAGATTGAAGTGTCTCTTGAGGACAAGTAACATTTTAAGTTTGGGGGATTTTGATACACCTAAAATATATAGTGTTTGACATATTTTTATACCTATTTTTGAGATATAGCTTTAATGGAAGGTATTTTTGTGTTTTTCTTTCAGGTACAGGTAAAAAGGTGAAAAATGCTTAAGCAAATAGGTGAAAAATGTGCAAAAATGTTTTGGCGCCTAAGCGCTAGATCTGGTGCTTATGCACCGGTTAAACAGAGAAGGCCGCGCCTAAGCGCCAGAGGCTCCGCGCTTAAGCACCAGTGGCAGTTATTGGATGAGCAAATTTGGTTTTTACGAATTTTGATGAGGTTTTTGAGGCACTTATTGGCTTAATAGGTTGTTACAACCACCATGGATGAAAATTATTGTGAATGGATGCATCTCTTAGGGAAATACATCGAATCAAGACACATTTTGAAGAGATACCAAGGCACCTTTTGGAGAATTATAAAATAAGGAAGATTGAGACTTTGAAAGGGGTCCTGAAAGTACTGGAAAAGTTTTGACAGTTCTAAAATTAGGGAGTTAGTTGGAGAGATTTTCGGGCACCACATATTTATCCTTTTTATTTTAGTTTTATATTGAGAGTTGTAAAAGAGAAGAGATTCAAAGAAACTTCAAGAGTTTGGTGGGGGACTTGAGATAAGTTTTTATCTTTTGTTTTAGACTACTTTTAGTTTTAATTGAGATTTTTTGTTGGTTTGACAATGATTTCTACTTTTAAACTAAAGTGTGGTTTTGTTTTCTCCTTAGATTCTCAGAATTTTTCTTTATCTTTCTTCTTAAAATGATAAATAATTAACTGTTGGATGGAAGTTATGAAGAGTATTGATCTTTAATGATGGAAGAAATTGTGATGATTTAAATCTATGTACTTCATTTACTTCTTGATTTGGTCAATCCAGATGTTAAAATTTGTTGTGAGAACATGAAAGAACCGAGCTGGTATTGTCTCAGTCAACAATTGGAAAGAATCACATGAGGTTGTATGAATAATTTAAATCCATGTACTTCATTTACTTCTTGATTTGGCCAATCCAGATGTTAAAATTTATTGTGAGAACATGTAAGTCAGACTTGTATTGTCTCAGTCAACAATTGGAAAGAATCACATGAGGTTGTATGAATGAGAATGTAATGAGCCGACATTGTCATTGTCAACAATTGGAAAGAAGCACATGAGGTTATATGAATGAGAATGTAGTTCATAGACTGATATTGTCTCAGTCAACAATTGGAAAGAATCACATGAGGTTGTATGAGTGAGAATGTAATAGGTCTCAGTCAATAATTGGAAAGAATCACATGAGATTGTATGAATGAGAATGTAATTCAGTATTGTCTCAATCAACAATTGGAAAGAATCACATGAGGTTGTATGAATGAGAATGTAATTTAGTCTCAGTCAATAATTGGAAAGAATCACATGAGATTGTATGAATGAGAATGTAATTCGGTATTGTCTCAGTCAACAACTGGAAAGAATCACATGAGGTTGTATGAATGAGAATGTACTTCATATGATTTAGTGCAAATAATTCTCAGTCAACAATTGGAAAGAATCACATGAGGTTGTATGAATGGGAATGTAGTTCATATGATTATTCAACAAATTAGAAAGAATCACATGAGGTTGTATGAATGAGAATGTAGTTCATATGATTGATTGAAAATAAATAAAAGAATCATATGAGGTTGTATGAATGAAAATATAGTTCATATGATTGAGTGCCAAAAATAGGGAAATATTCATTGAAGGGTGTAGAGTTAGAGGACTTTAAAGTGGCAGGTTAAAGCTCCCAACTTGGTTTATTATTTTAAGTTCTAATAAGAGATGTTAGCCCCTAGGTGGAGGGAATCGAGGGAACTCTAGAGTGAGAGCTAATATCTTCCCTGCGTAGCCGGCCTTCAAAACTATTCAAACTTCAAATTAGCCAATGTTCTTTATAGTGTCTCTAGTAAGGGTAAAGAATATTATTGCTTCTATTTGGCACAACACAATATGCATTCTTCCACAACTAAATTCCTATACTTATTATTGATTCATTATAAGGAGAAGTATATTTTCATATTTAGTGATTTTCTTCTACAATAACTAAAGTTATCTTTATAAGTTTGTTCTGTTTTTGTCAAAATATTAAAATTACCAAAAATATTTAAAATTTCTTTACTGAAAATGTCTTTAGTTTAAATAATTGTCTTTTAAAAAAATAAAAAGTTTTCCAAAAAAGTGCATATTGGATATCTTCCCTGTAGGTTCGATATTCAAGTCTTAATCAAAAAGTCATATATTGCTTGATAACTATACGTATACTTGCAAAGTATCCCAATAAATATAAATTAAAAGTTAAATTCTTATTTTTCTTCAGGATCAAGTTTTTGTTTTTGTTGCGAAATAAGGAAATATAAGTGAAAAAAATATTAGCAAAATTACTGTTACACTGTTGCATATAAGCAGTTTCGGGATCATGTATCACATAACCTGAGGCATTAGAAAACTTAAACTCGGCATGACGAGGTGCTTGGAGCTAGCATTGTGGGTAGCACGGCCATCATTAATAGCATGAGGACCTACGACAACATATCTTTCCTTAGAATTAAACAACAAGACATAGGACTTCGAGGTTGTTTGCCTAGCACAACATAAATCCTCAACTCATCTTTCGGCTTTTGTATGGCTCTGCTATACAATATAAGCCCTAACTCTTCTTAAGATTCTAAGGTTGTCGTTTGTAATGAACCTAAATCCTCACATCTTCTAGGATTTTTGTGTGATCGTTTCACATAAATGTAAGCCATAAACAAATAAATTTGGCAAGATGAAATATTTAAATAATTTCTCTCCAAAAATGAAGCCAAATAATAGGATAGCTTGGGAAGTCGCCGAGGTTCTCATTCGGATCTATGACATCACCTAATTCTGCCTTCTTTGAACTCTACAACAAATGTTCTAAATTTGAACCATTCCCCTTTCACACCTCTTTGTACGATCTCGTTGAAAATTCTTATCCTTTTGAACTCCTTGAAGATAATATTCTGTGATTTTTATCGAGAGTTTTCTTAGGTGACTGGTTATCTAAGATGTAATTAATTATAAGGCTTGCCCTTATAAGAAGCTTGTCCGAACCCAGCATAATATAAGCCCTATTTAATTCTTCATATTAAAAAGATGAAGTTGTCGGCAAATAAAATGGTTTCGCAGACCAAATGAATGTCATATATTTCTTAATTTATTTGATCGAGCCTCATTCTTAAGTCTTGTGTTTATCTTTCGAGATAGATACATGGTTTAAAGTATAGTGCTCTTTCATTTAAACTATGAAAAATATGGGGTCAGTTTGATTTCATATTTTTGTAAGCTTATATATATATGTAAATTAAATGCCTTTCCGAAGAGGGCGAGGGGATTTTGATTCTGGCAGACGACAGCTTCCAAAGGGCAACTCCACAACTAAAATAGTGCTGACTCATAACCTGATCTTCTTCAGCTTAAGGGAGATCAGCGTAGAACTCCCGCAAAACAGAAATTACAGCCATAACCGAAAAACAGTAAAGTCGTTCCCACTCTCGGTGAACTATTAAATGTTCCTTTGCTCCACCCAAATTTTTGAAACATTGCTTAGGAATCAGTTTTCTCGATTGCAGGGCTTCAACATATTTGTTTTGAGCTTTCAAACTAACAAACTTATTAGAATCAAAGTGGGACTTCCCTTTGCTCCACTTCATTCTTGTGACCATTTATTAAAATCACATAAAACTCACAATAAAGCCTAAATTCAAGACTAAATCACTAAACTCAACATCTAAAAGCTTAAAATATCATTTTATGTATTTTTCATAGGTTTTTCTCAAATGTTCACCATGAACAGTGATTTTCGGTCAAATCCCCAATGTGTTCAAAATTCATGGTGAGAATTAAAAATTTTTAAATATAAGTAAAGCTCTTACCTCAAGAAGATGAAATCTAACAAATTTGGCTTGATTCCCCAATGAAATCTTCACTCTCGAGAAACCCTAGATCCAATATCAAGAACTCAAAAGAAAGAAGATGACGTCGGGGGTCAAAAATGGCATTTTTTGGCTCAACTTTTCATGTTAAACCATTTGCAAATCGGTTTAAGTGAATTGACGCTTAAGCACAATTAGTTTGATGATTAGGTACCTACCTCCCGGGTATTCCAGTGCTTAAGCACGGGGTTTTGGAGCTTAGGCGTCAGTGCAGGAATTTTGATATTTTCGATTTTAAGTGAAAGGCATGTCTAGCCTAAGACAACCACCCTAAATGGTCTTATAAATCTTAATAATTATTTTCTTCCCCTTCAACTCTCCTCTTTCTCAAATAACACAAAAAGTTTACACATAAACAAACACTTATATTGATTCACAAGAAAATAAAAACACTTGCGATACATAATTTCTCAATCCAAAGAATCTTGGATGAGATAATTTTTAAGCACAAATTTTAAACAGTAAGTTAACTTAACATTAAAAACACTTAAAATAAACTTAATACTAACATCACTACACCTAACAAAAATAAACAATAACATCAAACAAACAACTAGACTTAGAACTTAATTCCATTCTCCTTTGGGTGGAACGAATTTCGGCCTTTCATTAGTCTCCTTGGGGCATTTGGAATCTAATAGAACGGATAGTCTTTAAGAACTCTGGTTGCGTGTTCTTCTATCAATTTTTTTTTCAAGTACATTGATCCCGAATTTTTTGTATGTAAGGATTTATTAAGCTAACACCACTACAACGCCAAAAACTTGATCTTTATATGAAAAGTAAGTTGTGTAAAAAATATATATAAATTATAAGCAATAAACAATGGGATTCTACGTAAGTATACATATCGTTATCAAGTAATAATAGAATTTCTATTTAAGCCCCAAATATCGTTCCCACGGGGAAGGTGTAAGTTAGCAATGATAAATTTTAATAAGAAATTTATAGAAAATCAAATGAAATCACTGTCACTAATTTCAAATGTTGAGATTTTAACTAAACTAAAGTACTTAACTATTAGCAAAAACAGAAATGCAACTCTTAAGTATTAAATACTAATCTAAGAACTATGTTTAGGTAATGAAGATTTCTTATGTGAAAAAGCATCCTTGCNAAAAATCAAATGAAATCACTGTCACTAATTTCAAATGTTGAGATTTTAACTAAACAAAGTACTTAACTATTAGCAAAAACAGAAATGCAACTTTTAAGTATTAAATACTAATCTAAGAACTATGTTTAGGTAATGAAGATTTCTTATGTGAAAAAGCATCCTTGCNGTAGATGGATAGCAGCTTGATCAGTAGTAAGCTGGAGCCTCAAAGGAGAGCACAGGATTTCAGTTCTGAATTCTAAGATAAGGAATTTGAAGTTTGTCTCCTTGTGTTAAATGTTGGAGAGGGAGAGGGAGGGTAGTTGAGACCACTGCATGGCTCAAGTTTGAGCCCTCCAAAGCCAAGAAATTGGCAGGCCTGTTGGCTTCCCTATAATTAAAATTTATTTGGAACTTGATCTGAGTGATAAAATCTTCTTTACTCTATAGATCCACTGGTTTATGTGCCAACGGGGGGAAGAGGTGGCAGTGACTAGCTCCACCAAGTGTGAAGAGTCCACTTCAGCAATAATACAAATCCACTTGACTTCCTTAGCAATTTTTAATGCCCAGTAAAGNACATAATTTTCTATTTAATTTAATCATTGAAATTGATTAAAAATTAAATAATAATAATAATAATTTAATTCAAAAAATCATGAAATCTTTCATAAGTGTTTCTCTGACCTTACGAAATCTCTAATAATTTTTTCCATAAATAAAAACTTTATTTTGGCAAGTTAAATAATTGAATTTTGGAAAAATCCTATTTTTCTAAATTTAAATAATTATCTAAATTAAATTAAATTTTGAGAAGTCCACATGTTCTCCTTTAACATTATAATTAATTCATGGATGTGACACTCTAAAACCTCAAATTCATTTTAATGGTGGTTAATGAGTTATGAGGTAAGGTGCCCCAAGAGCAAGGTGGTCATTTTTGACTTTGGTGCCTTAATCAAAATTTAGGATTAACTCGAGATAAATTGATAATTTTGATCTTAATATTAAGAGGTAGAAACCTACTCACACCGTTGCACAACACTAACAAAACCACAACTCTCCTAATCTTCATGACTTGGAAGTCAATTAAAGATCAAATGATTCTTAAGTAAGGGACTTAAGTTAGAGAAGATGATAAATTACTTTTCTTAAGCCCAAAGTTGAGGATGGTTTGACTATTTAATAAGAATACACGTCACTTAAAACCAAAATTTTGATGACCACTATTTTATCTATCATGATTGTTAAAGGCTTGGAACTGATCTGGGCTCGATGTCTAAACTCAATTGATTGGATTTAGAAGATAATATGATTGGTGATTAACGTCATTAAACACTACAAGCCTGACCTTAATTGTGGGTACCACAATCTTAAATAACCTAAATTTTCCTTAGGGGCACTAACTCACATAACTCTTAAACAAAATATCAATTGATTAATTGAGTATTCTATCATTAGGATAATTAAATTGTCAAGTTTCACCGAGCAACGAGGTAGTCACACTTCGATCTCAGATGTTTAGTGGAACGATATGATATGTCCAAAATGAACTCAGAATATTTCAAGAGAACTTTAAAATGGCCCAAGGTCATGCCTTAAGCACTTTGAAATCTATTGGACTTTATGAAGGGTAAATTGGATTTGTCATATTTTTGTTCCAAAATCATCCACTAAGATCTTCTAAGAGTCAATAAAAATCAAACTTGGGGTTCGACAGCTAAACCATCATCTACTCTTGCAACTTAATTCCTTGCAAAATTATATACATGCCTTGCAAGTACTAACCTTTCAGGTGGTGGAAGGATAAGACTCTCTAGGTACGTTTTTACAGTTTACAGTACAACTTTTTCTTATACTTTTTGCATAGTACTTTTATGCTTATAAAACTCGCGTGGTAAGCAACGATGTCACCATTCATAAAAACCATAACTATTAGGATAGCCATAAAACAAAAACCAAAAATAAAATCAATCAATATAAAATTCACCGCCACAACATTCAAAATATAAGACAACTCAAAATTTAATCACAAACATCACAAAAACAACACAAATAACTAAACTAAGATGTCTCTATCGGACAATCAAAATCCCTCTGAGGATGTAACCTACGGTTGCTAACGAGACTTCCCATGATCTAAATGAAAGTACGGAATTCATTAAGTTGAGTTTAGCAAATTCATTTAGACTAAGTGAATCTGATAGAAAATAGTGGTACCACAACGAGGGAACTGTGGGATCCTAAACGGTGTCTCTCTAATCAACTTTAATATGATTCATAATATTTAAATAGCTATAACCATATGGACATTTGATTTAACATTATAACTTGACATATTAGAAAACTTAAACTCATCATGATGAGGAGCTAGCATTGTGGGCAACAGAACCATCTACAACAGCAAGAGGATCTACGACGGCTTATCTCTTTCCTTAGAATCAAATAACAAGCCATATGATTTTGAGGTTGTTTGTTCATGCAACATAAATCCTAAAACTTTTATTTAGGCTTTTGTATAGCTCTGATGTATAATATAAGCCCCAACTCATTTACGATTCTAAGGTTGTTGTTTGTTACGACCTAAATTCTCACATCTTCCAAGCTATTTGTGTGATCGTTTCACACAAATGTAAGCCCTAACTAATAAAATTGGCAAGATAAAATATTTTAAATATTTCTCCTCTAAACTGAAGTTAAATAATAGGATTGACTGGGAAGTCACCGAGGATCTCTCTGGATCTATGACATCCCCTAGTTCTTCCTTCTTTGGATTTCATAATAAATGTTCCAATTTTGAACTATTCCTCTTTCACACCTCTTTTTCCGATCTCGTAGAAATGTACTATCCTTTTGACCTATTTGAAGATAACATTTCCTGATTTTTATCGAGAGTTTTCTTAGGTGACTTCGGTTATCTAAGATGTAACTAACTATAAGGACTTACCCTTATAGGTAGCTTTTTCGAGCCCAACTTAATATAAACCCTATTTAAATATTCGTATTAAATAGGGGAACTTGTCGGTAAATAAAATGGTTTCGCAGACCAAATGAATGTCATATATTTCTTAATTTATTTGATCGAGCCTCATTCTTAANTCTTTGAAAAAACCATGAGCTTTCCCATTTATAAGGACTGAGTTGGCATTAGCCTCTAGCCATCTTTTAATGATCTGGCAAAACTCCCCTAAGAATCCTCTAGCCTCCAAACATTCCATGATAAATTTCCAATTGACCATATCATAAGCTTTCTTTAAGTCCAGTTTATAAATAACATTTCCTCCTCTGCATGGTCTCTTCAAGCCTTGTAATAGTTCTTGAGCTAGTAAAATTTGTTCCCCTATACTTCTCCCTTTCATAAAAGCTGCTTGATTGATGCTGATCAGCTTGGGTAGAACTGGTTAAAGTCTACTCACCAGAATTTTACTGATAATTTTGCTGATAACATTGGTAAGGCTTATAGTTCTGAAGTGACTCCAGCAGTTTTTAATAGAATTCTTTGGAATGAAAAAAATTGAAGAAGCATTGAAGTAATTAGGGAGAGGATGGCCTTTGAAAAAGTGTTGGATAGCTTGAATAACCTCCACCTTAATCTCCCCCCATGCTTTTTTGTAAAAATCTGTAGTAAATCCATCAGGACCAGCTGATTTACTATTGTCAGATAGAAAGGCTCTCTTAATCTCCATCTTCTCAGGCATATCAGCCAGCTTTAAATTAGCAGTAAACTGTTTGCTTTCTAAGAACAATTATTTATCAATATGGCCTCTGTCAGTAGTGTTATCCTTCATGAGTTGTTGGCAATATAAAACAGCACTTTTAGCAATCTCCTCCTCCTTCATAATCCAATTACCATTCTGATCTTTAATACAGTGAATTATATTGCATTTCCTCTGGTAATTGATGCAAGCATGATAGAATTTTGTGTTTCTATCCCCTTCAGTAAATTTAGTTTTGGAAGCTTTTTGCTTAAGGAAATGGTCTTGCCAATTTATAGCAGTAAGAACTTTCTCATTGGCGTCTAAAAGAGAGATATCATCAATATTTCCTTTCTTGTGCTCCTCCTCCAGAGTCTGCAACTCCTGTTCAGCCTTATCTACAGCCTTCATCAAATCTCCAAAAGTGGTCCAACTCCACTTTTTGGGGGCAGTACCTACCCTTTTTTTGCTTTTGCCACAAGCAGATGAATGGGTCAGGATGTGACTCATTTTTCCAGTTCTCCTTAACAACTTGCAAGAAGTCCTTGTCCTGTGAACATACATTCAGGTATCTAAAAGCACCCTTCTGACAGCAACTCTTTAGGCCAATGGTGATAACTAAAGTCCTGTGATCAGATCCAGCAAGGCTTAAATGGGTTATAGTAGTCTACAAAAAATTCTGGATCTAGTGGTCATTTGCTAAGACTCTATCCAGTCTTTCCCACAAGTTCTTCCTTCTCCATGTGAAGAAGGTTCACTGTATCCCATATCAAATAAACTAGTGTTTTAAATGTTATCATTGAAATTGAACATGATGACAGGATTGAGGATTCTACCCCCCCTCCTTTCAGCAGGTGATGAAATACAGTTGAAGTCTCCTCCCACAATCCAAGCTTTATTAATAGAGCCTTGAACGTGCTGAAAGGTCTCCCACAGCTCAGTTCTAGCTATTTTGGAGCTTCCTGCATAAACAAAAGAGGCAAATCCATCAATTCCTTCAGTACTGATATTCATATGAAGAATTTGCTGAAGGTTAACTAAGATAGAGCACTTCATTTCTTTCATGCAGAAAACTCAAAGTTTGTTATTTAAGTTAGTGAAGAGATTAAATCCAGGAAACACTTTTGCTATGTTCTTAGTGTTAACATGAACCATGGGTTCCAAAATGGCTAAGCACCAAAATTTGTATTTTTGGTATTTATATATATATAAATTAAACGTTATTCCAAAGCAGGTGATGAGATTTCAATTCAGGTCGTTGATAGCTTTGAACAGGCAACTCCTCCAACCAAAAATAGCGCCGACAGCTTCTGGGGACTCCGCTAGGGACAAGCTTTTCTCTTAATTTAAATCAAGAAATATTATCTTCATACATCGGTAATGTGTTCATGTCCCTATGAACCAAATTACCCTTCTTTCATTGTCATGCATTACCCATTTCTATCTTGAGAAAGTACAGTCAACTCTTTCAATTTAAGAACCGCCTCTTCATTCACCTTTGAACAGAGAGGTTCTGGGGGCCATTAAGGATTTTTTAATCTTCATGTGGGGTCAGAACCCCAAAAGGTGTGTTGGTAGACTAGTTCCACTTGGGCATTGTGAGTTGTTAAGTTGGTCCCATACTGGGCCCTGAACTTCACTTTTTTCCCTTTTGACTTTGATTTGTTGTTTTGCAAATTAAATCAGATTGTGTCATGCTATGTGTGCTCTTTAAATTTTCCTTGTACTAATGAAATCTTTCTACCTTAAAACTATTTTTACTAAAATTTTAAAACCTCCACAAATTAAATAAATACTTACCCGATCTACATATTGGCCTCTACTAATTTTAGTGCTTGTACTAGGATTACGAGGTATTGACCAAATAGCTAACCCCAGAGCTTCCTCTTTTGAAGCTGTTGTTATGGCGTTCCCAACGCTAACTTTTTCATGCAACCTGCCAACGAGCTGTAATGCCCGCAATGTTTCTCACACCATCAATTTTGGAGCAGAATTTGAAGATCTCAAGATCATCCTCGGGAAAACCCCGTTCGTCATAATGAAAGTCGTCGTTCTAGAAGTTCAAGAACCATCTGCCGAGTTCAACCTTGACTGTCCTCAAGACTTCACTTCTTACAAAAAGGTCAAGACTACTGTCACCACGACACCTACTAAGCATGTTGTTCCCGCTACTGCTAAGAGAAAAGAAGTTATGATCATTGAAGACCCAACTGAGGGATTGGTTGACTTGCTGTCAATATTCAAAACTGGATCAAGTTTGAGGATTGCACCGTTAGGTTTTCAGAAGGTTCAGAAGACTACTAAAGCCCAGATTTTCTGAAACCTTAAAATTGGATACTCTTGAAACCGCAGCATGAAGGTTCAGAAGACTACTGAAGCCCAGATTTTCAAGGAAGTATATTTTGATGAAGATCCTCACCAGGATGAGTCAACATTGTCAGAAACCTATTCAATTCTACAAGGGAGTAGGTTCCATCCCTTAATGGATACCAACAGGTACAAGAGTATCCAAAGATTTTTGCAACTTTATCATCATATCATGGACATGGTGAGGAGAGGAAGAAGCCTGCTCCTATCACCTAAGTCAGTTTAGGTTTTCAGAGAGTAGCTGTTAAAGAAGGTTGTTCAGTTCGCGAGTTACTTAAATGAGTGGGACGTGCAGTATCCCCTCACATGAAGAAAAAATTTTAAGGGATGTCAGAACTTCTAGTTGATCTCCGAAATCAACTAAAGTTTTTCCTTTTTGCATTCCCATTTGCTTCTGTTTGGGAAGCATAGTTGATACCGCCATTGTTACTGTCGATTCCACCGTTACTAGACCCACAAGCCGTCGATAGAATTCTAACAATCACCCACCATAAGGATGTTCTTAAAGTTTTAAAGGAAAAGACAAAGCAATTGCCCAATGTTGTATCTAGTATGTAACATGGGGAGCATACCTTTTCTCGACATGCTGATGTTTCTACTGAGACACTCTGTCTCAAGACATCATCGTCAAAGAAAAAGTTATGGATACCCAAGGTCGTTGTACTGATACATTCCAGTAAGCCCGTAGAGCAAGATCATGGAATGAAGCAAGTCTGAAGTATCTAATATTGTCGCAGCAATTGTTAGCGAGATGGAGGAGCAGGGGGAGGAGGTCCAGCAGGGTCCTCCAGAGCTTAAGACAATCCAAGAATCAATAATTGAAGAAAAGGTCGAAAAGCTCATGATCGAGATTTCTGAATTAGCCCGGGAACATAGAGTTTCCGTTGATGATGATGAAGATTTTGACTTCAATGATTACTTTGAGGAAGATTTCATGGATATCTATGTCATAGAAACCAGAGCCACTGCATCTGCGCGCAATGCTCAAACTCTCTTTGAAGAGAACATCATAGATGAGTTGCATAGGGTTGTTGTCTACCTAAGGGATGAACAAATCAGCCAAATGGAGAAAAGAATAGAAGAGATGACTGCTGCTATGACCGCTATAGCCACAGTTTAGGGACAGTCTCAACCCCCACAGTTAGCCTCTCCAGAGATCAACCAACCAGAGATTATACATATCACAGAAGAAAAGAGAGAAGTTACCTTAGCAAATAGAGATGGGCAATAAAAGAAGGATTCTTCATCAAGTGCCATGCCAGAAAAGGAATTTAAACAAATTGTCGAGCAAGTTCGGGAGGCCTTAGCCCAATCCAAGGGTGGTGCATTGGTTTTAAAGAGTAGACCTTACCCGGAAAAGTTTGATGTTGTACCGTACCCTAAGGGTTTTGTGTCGCCAAACCTTAAGATATTTGATGGGACTAGAAATCCCAGACAACACATAGCACATTTCCAAGCCAGTTGTGGTAATACTGGAGGTAACGATGCCTTTCTTTTATGTTAGTTTGTCAGCAGCCTATCAGAAATTACTTTTGATTGGTATGTCAAATTACCCAATGGATCAGTTAAGACATTCGCCGAGTTAATTGTTTGTGAAAAGATTTGCTGGAGCACAACATCATGTCTCTTTTGAAGATCTCATAATGGAAAAGCAAAAACCCAATGAGACTTTAGTGGACTATATTTTGGGTGGAGAAACCTTAGCATGAAATGTGAACCTTAGCTACAGGAACATCGCACGATTAAGATCTTACTCAAGAGCATTCATGGGCCAGTAGCTTTTATGCTCAAGGGACTCACCATCAAATCTTTCGAGAAGCTACTCAGCAAAGCCAGTAGTCTTCAAGAAGAAATCAAACATATGGATTCTCATGAGAAATCCAAGGCAACTAGAGTTTTTGAAAATAAATCAGTAACAGTGGCAACTATCGATAAAGGAAAGAAATCAATAAAGATACATACAGAAAATCCTCGTCAATCATCACAACATGCTAAAAAACAGAGACAACAATACGACCAGTCTAGCCAGTGACCGCCTCAGGGAGGATCGTACCAAGTAGAGAATAAGAGAATATCTTTGGCAAAAGATGAAGGAGTATCCAAGATGTTTAGAGTCTGATGAAGAAGCCTTAGTTTATATCACCAGATCCAAAGAAACCCAAAGAGGTTGACAAGAAAGATAAACCAAATTATTATCCATATCACACATTACTTGGAAACACTATAGAGGAATGTTTTGTCTTCAAGGATTGGCTCGAGAAAAATCTTAAAGAAGGGAATATAATGATCCCGAAAGAATATTTGGAAGAATCTGAAAAAAGGTTCTATAAATATGATTTCAGCTGAGCCAACATCTCTGATTTACTGGTATACTGGAAAAGATGGATGGAGTAAAACCTGGAACATGCTCAAGTGGGTCCTGAACCAAATTCAGAATGCTTCAAAACAAGCCTCTGTTCAAAGTCTTCAGCCAGTCAAGCCCAAGATGAAGCTTTCGCCAAAAGATTTGTCATCGTCAAAGACAAAGAAGAAGAAGAATACCACCACGAAGACTGATAGCACGGAGGGTTGGATAGGGGCTGCCTTTTCTAGACTAGTTGTCTCAGATTCAAGGAAGAAAATCCTCAAACCCATGACCTTGTATGATTATCTTTTTACCCCTTTGGGGTCTTTATGAATATAATGATTATGGTTTCGGCTACGTTTTAACTGTTTCTGGTGATAACATAAGAGATTTTAACCAATCTAACTTTGATCTCAATTCCCAAAATGATCCTCAAATCATACTCGATTTTGATGAACTCATTGACAAGAGTGAAGAAGACATCAATAATACCTCTTACAACAGCGCCGAAAGTGAAAAGTCGATCCTTGAGTGCCATGGTGGACCACTTGCCATCAACTTATATCTTTCTGACAAAGAAGAAATAACAGAAGATTCAATAATGGTATCTCAGGAAGAAGAAATTACAGAAGTGAACCAACAGATAAAGAAAAGAAAATAGTAACGTGAGAAGAGCTACCTCCACCTCCGTCAATGGATGAACAACACAATCAATAGAAAATTGGAAGATCATACAAAGTGGATTATAATGTGCTAGCTAATCTTAGGAAGTTTTCGGCCAAACTAAGCATCTATGATGCTCTAATCCTATCAATGGATATGAGAGAGTCTCTGGTTACAACTTAGCTTGACCCAGATATTTGCTTAGCCCAGTTGGCCAGCACATACTTGGATGAAATTTGCTCGTTCAAAGAACAATCTGCGATAACTTTCATAGATGAAGGCTTGTTGCTCGAAAATGCCAAGCACAATTGTCCACTCTATATCTCTGTTAACATCAGCAGATTTGTGTTGTCCAGAGTTTTAGTAGATCCTGGAGCATCACTCAACTTGATGAGTCTACGGGCGTTGGCCTATTTGGAAATTGAAGCTCAAAAGCTTACTGCTGATAAAATGATGTTAAGAGGATTCAACCAAAAGGGAGAAAGAACCCTTAGATCAATTACATTACTTATGAAAATTAGAGAACTAGTAACAACTACTAAATTCCATATCATCGATGCTGAGACCTCTTTCAACGCTCTACTGGGTTGACCATGGATTCATGAACACAACTTGATTACATTGTCTCTACACTAATACATTTGGTACTATAAGGAAGGACAAGAACCTTGCATTAAGGGAGATTTACAACCATTTTCAGTTCATGAAGTTGACATTCATGAAGATGCCGCCTACTACGTGCCTCCAAGGAAAATTGTCTTCTCTCCTAAAATTGTGAAAATTAAGAGTGAAGATTCAGAAGAATTACAATGGCAAGGCCATTCAACCCGCTTCAGTGATCTTCCACCACTCTTTTGCAATAAATTAGTGGTTCTTTTAGTTCGCACACCCGAGGACGGGCTCGGGGACGTGGACGAGGAAGAACCAATTTAATTGTTGAACGGAATAGGCCGACCATCAACATTGAAGATGAAGACAGTTTTGAAGATGAAATAATGATGACAAAATAGAAGAAATCTCAGTACGAGATATCCTTAGAAGATATGGAGAAAAGCAAATATGAAAAAATGTATGATCGGATAAACCATTATGTGAACACCATTACTCTGATACTCCGTCAAAAGGTCTAGAGTTTATAGGTCAAGGAAGTCTATAGCATTGGTTCAAAGCCGATCAAGTTTTATAGTGCTTCTACTTCTGCTAATCTGAAAAATCATGTTAATTTGGATGATGATCCAAATGAATTAATGGAATTGCCTATTGGTTACTTTTCGCGTTGTGTATAAAAGTTAATTCAACAACTACATGTGCCAAAACAAAGGCCAAATAATAAATTACAACTTTTTGAAAAATTATGGGATGTTAAAAGTCGAACTCCCAACTCGAAAGAGGGCCTTGGATTTGGTACAGTCGGACTAGTCGATGATTTAAAATTTTGCTTGGTTGTTATTATTGAATTGGAAGAAGATTGCCTTGATGTGGAGGAAGACTCTACTGATCAGCTAATAGAAGATGCTTTGCCAGAATTTAAAGAAAAAATTAAGTCAACTATCGATGAATTAAGGGAAATTACCCTCAGGACAGAAGAACAGCCTCGACCTACATTTATAAGTTCTCTACTCAATGATAAAGAATCTGTATAATTGATCAAATTGTTAATAGAATTCAATGATTGCTTCGCATGGAGTTGCGATGAAATGTCAGGATTTTCGGTGGAAGTTCCAATTCATAAGCTATGGGTGGACAAAAGTATGACCCAAGTAAAACAAGCTCCAAGAAAAATGTGCCTTGAAATAGAGCAGCAAGTCATTGTCGAGGTAAAAAAATTTATAGACTCTAACTTTGTAAGAGAAGAGCAACACCTCATGTAGTTGGCTAACATTGTACCTTTTAAGAAGAAAAATGGACAAATCTGTGTATGTGTCGACTCAGGGATTTGAACAAGGCATGTCCAAACGATGAATTTTTGTTACCAATACCAGAAATGATGGTGGACATCGCTTCGACACACGAAATTTCTCCTTCATGGATGGATGGTCGGGGTGCAATCAAATCATAGTGGCTCCAGAAGATGTAGTACATACAACCTTAAGGACACATATCGGTATGTTTTGCTCACAGTGATGTCGTTTGGGTTGAAGAATGTCGGAGCAACATATCAACGAGCTATGACAAAGATTTTTGGTGATCTCATTCGTAACTAAATGGAATGCTACGTGATTGATTTGGTCATCAAGAGTAAATAAAAAATAGACCATTTTTATTATTTAAGGATCATTTTCAAACGGTTATGACAATATAACCTTAAAATGAATCCCTTAAAGTGCGCCTTTGGCCTTACCTCTAGGAAATTTCTAGGATTCATTGTCCATCATCGAGGAATTGAGATCGACCCGGAAAAAATTAAAGCTATCTTGGAAATTCCTCCTCCTAAAATCTTGAAACAACTACGTTCCTTCTAAGGAAAGTTGGCATATTTGAGACGCTTTATTTCTAATCTCTCAGCTAGGTGTTAGCCCTTCTCGGCATTAATTAAAAAGGATGTAAAATTTGTTTGGAAGAGAAATGTCAGCAAACCTTTGAGGATGTTAAATAATTTTTAATGACACCTCCTGTTTTGGCAGCCCCTATCCCTGGAAAACCCTTAATACTTTATACCGTAGCCTTAGATGGCTCTCTTGGAGTCCTCTTAGCCCAAGTCAATGATGAGGGTAAGGAAAATGTACTCTATTACTTGAGTTGTCGTCTAATACCAATAGAAATAATGTATCCACTTATTGAGAAGCATTGTCTAGCTTTAATTTTCACCACCAAAAGCTTAGACACTATATGTTTTCTCATAAGATTACCCTAATTTCAAAAGTTAATTCGTTGCAATATTTGATGACCCGACCAACACTTTCTGGATGTCTAGAAAGATGGTTAATGATTTTATTGCAATTTGATATAACTTTTGTTCGCCTCTGTGCTATTAAGGTGCAGATTTTAGCAGACTTCATTGTTGCACACCCACTTCCAACTGGGTCCCCTCATAATGATGAGTTACCAGATGAACAAGTATTACAGATGGATTTCTCCAGTGCACACACTGGATGATGTACTTCGATGGAGCTTCATCAGCCAGAAAAGACAAAGAATCAGACACAGTTATACCAGGAAAAATAGGGGTTGGTTTGATCTTTATCACACCAGATAAGTGCATGTTGAGGTTCTCATACCACCTGACAGAGTCGTGTACCAACAACAAAGCAGAGTACAAAGCCTTAATTATCGGGTTGGAGTTGGCAATCTTGATGGAAATAACAGATATTGACATCTATAATGACTCACAACTCGTCTTCCAACAAGTCGTCAGATAGTACAGAATTTTGAAACCACTGTTAGCAAAATACCGCCGGTACACCATGAAGCTACTCGAGCAGATCCCCAACTTGACTTTCTGCTGGATTCCTATAGGAGATGATGCCCATGCTGATGCTCTAGCAAAACTTGTTAAGGATTTGGCATGTTCCCCAGAGGATTCCGTTGATATTACAGTACAAAGAAGACAATTTTTGTCTTGAATTGACCTAAAAAATCTACACAAGCTCAGAAAAGAAGAAGAAATAATGATTGCAGCTACTGATAATAACGAAGATTGACGTAAGTCATTAATAGAATATTTGCATACCGGAAAGCTATCGGAGCACAAGTCAGTAGCGCACCAAGTCACAAGAAGAGCCATGTCATATGCACTAGTGGGTGATGTCCTCTACTGAAGATCATTTGATAAGATGTGGTTGTGATGTCTAGGCAGAGTTGAAGCACAGAATATTGTCAAAGAAGTACACGTCGGATTGTGTGGTTCTCCCCAATCAGGACCGAAGATGAAAATAAAGATCAAAAGATTCATATATTATTGGCTAACAATGATGTCTGATTGCATGGATACAACCCAAAAATGCACCAGTGTCAAGTGCATGGCGTGGTCTTGCACCAACCTCCAAATGTTCTACACCCAACAGTTGTTTTGTGCCCATTCGAGGGTTGGGGCATAGACATAATAGGTTTTATAGACCCTCCGTCTTCTAAAGGACACATATTCATTTTTGTTGTTATAGATTACTTTTCTAAATGGGCAGAAGCAGTGTCTTTTTGAGAGGTTACAACACAACATGTCCTTCAGTTCTTCAAAAGCCAAGTCCTCAACCATTTTGGAGTTCCGTGTAGAATAATCTCTGACAATGGGACAACCTTAAAAGCACCAAAATCAATAACTTTGTCAAACAACACGGGATAGACTGGAGATACTCTATAATTTACTATCCTAGGTCAAATGGTCTGGCTGAGGCTTTTAACAAGACATTGGTACATATTTTGAAGAAGACATTAGACAAAAATAAAAGAGATTGACATAACAAATTTCCAGAAGCCTTGTGGGCCTACCGGATGACATTCAAAACTCCCACTCAGTGCACACCCTACATGCTTGTATACGGGTCCGAGGTCGTACTACCTTTAGAATTTCAGACGCCGTCTCTCAGAGCCGCTGTTTCCAATCAACTAACAACATAAGAAATTTTAAAACTCAAACTTGAGGAGTTAGAAAGTCTCAAAAGAAAATGATTAGAAGCAGAACATTATTTAGAGCTCTATCAAGTGAAGATGGTACAAGCTCATAACAAATTGGTCCGCCCGAGAACATTTAAAGTTGGTGACCTCGTACTCGTGCTCAAAAGCCCTATTCTTGCACTCCACAAGATAGGTGGAAAATTCGAGCCTACTTGGGAAGGACCATTTATCATGGAAAAGGACTACACAGGAGGAGCCTACCAGCTAGTAGATTTTCAGGGTGAAAGACCCGTGTTGTCGATCAATGGATGGTACCTGAAGACCTACTACACAACTTAACATTGCTTTACATGAAATTTTGAAATTTTGATCGTCCTGGGGTTATTTATTTGGCCAAACATCTGTGACCGGGTCCAAATATTATAATAAAGTTAACCTCAATATAATGAAATTTTTTTTTGAAATTACATACTTTAGTTTTTTTCTCTTTTCTACCTTTAAATTTGATATTCTACTAAATTAAATAAAATACATACATAAATGAACAATTTTCTCATCAACATAAACTAAATTTTTCTTTAATAAACACTTTAAATTTGATATTCCAAAGGCTGATCTTTGCTTTCAAAGATAGCTGGAACCTCGCACTTAACGAGGAAAGGGCGCCGCAAGGTGGCACCAAAAACTTTGACATGAACTTCAATAAAGTTGACATGGACTGTGAGAGTCCTTTGATGGATTTGATTAGCCATCAGGAAAAGGAAGGGCTACTATCGCTACTAAGTTTAAGCACTAAAGATAATTCCTCACTAAAGGGGAAAAATGTGATAGTACAACAAGACCAGATGGAGGGGACTAGTCGCCTGCCGTCCATGATAGCTACATCAACTGGGGGCCTGGTCGCTGCCAATGATGAACGACCACCAGATCCACCACTATAGAGAACTCAGTGCAGAAATGCCAACCGCCGAAAGCATAGGGCTTTCTTACATGAAGAAAAAAAGAAGCCAAAAGGAGGTAGAAAACTTGCTCCCCCTATCCCTAAGAGGAATATCTACGATCCAGGCATGAGAGAGACCTCTTCTAGCCTACCTGCTACAGATGCTGAGTTCAGATTCACTATAGAGCCAGAGATACCACGAGTTTCAGATGTTCTTTGTACAGGTTGCCCGACATGCAACGCCGAGATACCTACATGTACACCGACTACAGAGGCATTTATGGAGTGTCTGTATTACAACGTCCTCCACTTGGAGCGCTACAATACTGATACACCAAAAATATATGCATTTTTAGACCCATATTTTATACTCAATTTTTGTGACATTGCACTTTAATGGAAGTTATTTTGATGTTTTCTTGCAGGTTGTTGATTTTTAGGACTTAAAGCAAAAAGAAAGCAAAGAGGACAAAATTTAGAGTTAAAATAAAGTTTTTGATGAAATACTCAGCGCTGAGGTCAGCATCGACGGCGTGGAACAATTTAACACTATAGATATTTACTCAGCGCTGACGACGTCAAAAGTGGTGCAAATCTCGTTTCTAGAAGGTTTGATGTATTTTGATGACTTTTTGAAGAGTTTTTGGAGGCACCTCTTAGAGAACCAACCTTGGGCTCTATTTGGGGTCAAATTTTATCAGAAAATTCACTCCTCTACGTTTTTTACTCCTCTATGTTCATTTTTTGCTCAACATCATTATGTTCCACTACCATATTGGAGTCAATTAGTGATTTTGCTTTCATAGTTTAGAGTTTTTGTGGTGAGATTTAGTGTGAAGCTTTTTGTAAGAGTGTTGGATAAAGAGAAAAGTGAGATAATTCTTCTTCCTGCATTTCTAAGGAAAGGCCACAAAGGATTTCCTTTAAAAAGAGTTCCAGATAAGTTTGTTTATTTATTTAGCTTTGTATAAATTTTATTTTATATATAAAATTTGTGTTTTGTCGTATCTTTCTCATGAAGTCTGAGTAGTTCCCTCTATCTTTCCCCCTACTCTGAGATATGATAAAATGAAGAGATAAAATGAATGTGTCATAATTAAAATATAAAATAAATTGTGATGATTTTTCAAATTTGAACTTAATTTACTTTTCNTTTTCAGTCTAGCCAATTGATTTGTTAAAATATATTGTGAAACATATGATCCAAGAAATGGAGTATGAGTTTTAAAATAGAGTGAGGATCACATTTGATATCATGAAGGAGAAATTAATTCATGAAATTAATTGCAAATAAATAGGGAAATATTCTTTGTTAGGTGTAAAATTACAGAATCTTTAGGGTGACAGACTAAAATCCCCAATTTGGTCTTAGTGTTTAAAAACTAAAATGAGAGTTAGCCTTCAGGTGAAGGGAAATGGGAGCTCTGGAGTAAGAGCTGGTATCCTCCTAGCTTAGCCACGGATTTAGGGACTAAACCTAAGATTAGCCAATGATTTTCTATGCACTGTATTAGTGTAAAGAATTAAAATTACTCCTAATTGGCACAATACATATTAAAAACATTTATCTCATCTCATTTCACCAGAATTTCATTATAGTGGGAATGATGCTTTTTCACATTAAAAACCTTCATTACATAAACATAGTTAGTAGATTATTAGCTATTATTAAAAATTTGCATTTCAGTTTTGCTAATAGTTAAGTAATTTAGTTTGGTTAATTTCTCAACACTTAAAAGTAGTGACAGTGATTTCGTATGATTTTCTATAAATTTACAGATAAAATTTATCATTGCAAATTTACACATTCCCCGTGGGATTGATATTTGGGGCTTAAATAGAAAGTCCATTATTACTTGATAACGATACCTATACTTGCGTAGAATCCCATTATTAATTAACTATAATTGTATATCTTTTTTAGACAACTTACTTTTCATACAAGGATCAAGCTTTTGGAGATGTAGTAGTGTCAACTTCATAAATCCTTACGTAAAAAAATTCGGGATCAAGTTTTTGGCACCTTTGTCTGGGAAGGTAACAATTAAATTAAATTAAATTAAACAATTTTAATAAATTAGGAAATTTAGATAATATATATACAAATTTATAAAAGCATAAAAAAAATTAAAAAAAAACTAAAAAGAAATTTCATTAAGATTATATTCTTAAAGAAATTTTACCTTGCTTGTTTTATTTGTTTATGTGAAATATTAGATCTGAAGGTTTAGTACCTTACGATTCAGAATTAGAATGTACTATTGGAAAAATTCAAGAACAACAAAGAGAAACTAAAAATTTGAAAGAAATGGCAAATAATATAGAAAATTCAATAAATGAAAATCGACAAAGACCTTTAAAAGATTATGCAAATTCGACAGAAGATGAACTTCATTTAACTATTCAAAATCCTAATGTTGCTACTAATTTATTTGAGCTTAAATCTACTATTATCTAAATGGTACAAAATAATCAGTTTGGAGGATCACCTGCTGAAGATCCTAACTTACATCTTGCTAGTTTTCTTGAAAGTTGTGCTACATTTAATTATGACAGAGTGTCTAATGATGTTTTTAGGCTAAGACTTTTGCCTTTTTCATTAAGGGATAAAGTCATGGCTTGGTTAAATTCATTAGCACTCGGATCTATTAGAACTTGGGGAGAACTATCAAAAAAATTCTTGGCTAAATATTTTCCACCCTCTAAAACCGCTAAGCTTAGAAATGATATTAAATCTTTTTGTCAGTTTGAAGGGGAATCAATATATGAAGCCTGGGAAAGATTTAAGGATCTTCTTAGAAAATGCCCACCCCATGCTTTGCCAGATTGGTTAATAATTCAAACCTTTTGCAATGGATTGGTAAGATCATTAAGATCTATTATAGATGTTGTTGCGGGTGGATCATTAATGTCAAAACCTTTTGGTGAAGCATATTTTTTAATTGAAGAAATGGCTACTAACAATTTTTAATGGCCCTCTGAAAGGGTAAATCCTAAGAGAGTAGCCGGTATTCATGATTCTGATGCAATGTCTATTTTGGCATCTCAAATTGATGCTATTTCTAAAAATATTGATCAAATAGGAGTGAACTATTCACAAATACCCCCAATATTAGAGGAAAATTTACAAGGATAGATTATTGATACTCAACAATCTTATGAAACTTTAAACGGTATAAATAATCAAAATAATATTCCCTATTCTAATTATTTTAACCCTGGATGGAAAAATCACCTTAATTTTAGTTGGAATAATTATAATATTTCAGCGAATCCATCTGGAAATCTGAAAAATCAAGAAAGTCCTAGTTTTTTACCTTATTATCCTCCAAAATTTAACTCCAATCCTAATCCACAAGTTAAGGAAAAGAAGTCGACAATGGAAGAAGTGATGTTGAATATGAGAAATCAAATACAGAATCAAGGGGATGTTATTAGAAATATTGAAAATCAATTAGGACATATTGCTACTTCACTTAGTAACAGACCTTCTAGAATTTATCCGAGTACTGTGGAAGTTAATCCAAAAGATCAAAATAAAGAGCAATTAAAGCTATTCAATTACGAAGTGAAAAAGAAATTGAAACAAGGATCTAAAGAGAAACTGAAGTTGATGAAGAGAAAGAAGAAATGGAAAATGATCAATAGGAAAATGAACAAACACAAGTTTCTGTAGAAAAACCATTACCTCTATTCCTCAAAGACTGAAGCAGAAGAATAAAGACAAACAATTTACAAACTTTTTGGAAATCCTTAAGAATTTAACAATAAATATTTCTTTTGTTGAAGTTATGGAACAAATGTCAAGTTATGTGAAATTTATGAAAGATGTACTAAATAAGAAAAGGAAGTTTACAGATCATAAGACTGTTGCTCTCAGTGAAGAGTGTTGTGCTATTATCCAGAAAAAGCTTCCTGAAAAATTAAAAGATCATGGTAGCTTTACTATACCTTGTGTAATTGGTGAAAAGTTTTATGGAAAGACTTTATGTGATTTAGGAGCGAGTATCAATCTTATGCCCTTGTCAATCTTTAAACATTTAGATTTGAGAGAAATTTCCCTACTACTGTAACTCTTCAGTTAGCTGACCGATCAATAACTTATCCAAAAGGAGTTATAGAAGATGTGCTAGTCAAAATGGATAAATTTATTTTCCCTGTAGACTTTATAGTATTGGATATGGAGGAAAACAAAGAGATTCCTGTTATTTTAGGGAGACCATTTATTGCAACAAGAAGCAATGTAATAGATGTACAAAAAGAAGTATTAATAATGAGAGTTAATGATTAAGTAAAATTTAACATAGCAAAAGCTATGAAATATCCTGCAATAGAAAAATATAATGAATGTTTCAGGATGGAAGTAGCTGAGTATTTAAGTAATGAACAGTTTAAGAAAGAATTCGAAGATAAATTTAAGCAAGGAGAAATTTTTGAAAATGAAGATGAAATTAAAGAAGAAGATTTGGATTATATTCAGGGTAAATTTGAAACATTAGACTTGTTGGAAACGATAATAAAAATCTTATTCCATCAATTATTAAACCACCTAAACTTGAATTATAAATATTACCTGACCATTTAAAGTATGTATTTTTAGGAGAATCATCTACATTGTCTGTTATTATATCTTCCGAGTTAACTGAAATTCAGGAAGAAAAGTTAATAGAAATGTTGAAAAAGTATAAAAAGGCTTTTGGATGGACTTTATAGATATTAAAGGAATCAGTCCTTCAATTTTAATGCACAGAATTTTTTTAGATGAACAATATGAACCTAAAGTTGATCCTTAGAGAAGATTAAACCCAATAATGAAAGAAGTTGTTAAAAAAGAGATTTTAAAATGGTTAGATGCTTGAATTATATATCCTATTTCAGATTGTGTTTGGGTAAGCCCAATTCACTGTGTTCTGAAGAAAGAAGGACTGAATGTCAAAGAAAATGAGAAAAATGAATTAATACCAATAAGACAAGTAACTGGTTGGCGAATTTGCATTGACTATAGAAAATTAAATATGGCCAGCTGTTTTTAAAGTCCTAAAAACTGCCTAGGACGCCTAGAAACTTCTTATTTTAGGATTCTATGGCTTCCAATTCTAGAAATAATTTGAGGTATGAAGTTTTTAATAGAAGAAAGTTTATTAGTTTTGACGCGCAAAGATTATATGATAAAATTATTACGAAGAAGAGATTAATCAAGGAAAGAGGATTTGTTAATCATGGGTTGATCAATCCAAGTGCTCTAGTTGAAAAGATCATTCTGCAAAGGCGATGGGGAGTTCTGTGTTACACTACCGGTGTGGTTGTTATACTTGTAGTGAAGGAGTTCTATGCAAATCTACATGGAATTACCCAAGGAGTTGTCATTGTTCGAGGTAAAGCTATACCATTTACTCCTGCAAGGATTAATGAATTGTATATGATAAAAAATGTTCCAATCTGTCATTATGTAAATTTCATTCCTACGTAAGATTTGATGCAAGATATTTATAATTTTCTGACATATGAAAGTGATATGTAGGAAGTACGAGATGAAGGATATATTAGTTTTCTTACTTCATCACTTAATCCAATTTCAAAACAATGACATTGCTTTATTTGTGCAAAATTACTCCCTACTATGAAGATCAGTAGAGTCACCAAGGAGAGTGTTATTTTAAACTACTCCATTCAAATGGTAAAACCTATTGATATAGGTTTGACTATATTTAAATCTATGATGGAAATCATTATGAATGGGCCAATTTATGGACTTGCGCTTCCTTCAACAATTTTTCTGATTTGCAGTCAATCTTAAGTGCCATATGAAAGTTGGGAAAAAAGTTTTACTATCATGAGAGCCTATGAATCCTATTGATGATCAGTATGTTGGTAATGGAAATGAAGCACTAAATGTTATTATAGATCATTCTTTTCATGCTTCATCTCCATTAATGCCACCAGCTGTTAGAAGTTTGCTTGCTTTACAGAAAAAATTGAAGAAAATTGAAAGAGAACTTCAGAGTATTATGAATGTTGTATGAGATCTCAAGTACCTTTTTGCTCACCTTGATTGGAGAATGAAAGAAAATTTTGAGCACACTGAAACTTTTGAAGCAGGATTAATTTGGATGTTTAAAGAAAAGGGGTGGATCAAAGAAAATTCGACAGATTAATTCCCATACTGATCTTTCTACAAATTATATGTTCATTGCCAATCTATGGGAGATATTATAGGAGGTGAAAGCACTGAAGATGAGGCTGAATGATTAAAGATTGTGAACTCTTTACTTGCTTAAAAATGTTTATGTGTTTTAGTGTAATTGTATGGATTTGGTTAGGTTTTATTTGTTTTATTTTTGCTTTAGAATTCTGAACTTTGATTATGTGTATAGTTTTGTGTCAGCGTTTAGTGTTGTGGCTTGATTTCAATGCTGATTTATTATTAGTTTTCTTAAAAGGTATCAATTTGTGAAATGTGTTTGTAAAAAGTGTATTTTCATATATAAAAGACAATTTGTTGTTGTTTGTGAAAATGATTGTTTGTGAAATGTGTATTTATGAATTTAGATAAAAATTTGTGTTAAAAAATACTAAAACTTTGGAGAAATTTGAAAGGAAATTGAAATTTTGAAAAATCAAAATAGTGAATTTTGGGCCTTCAGCACCGACGACGCTGATATTAGGATCAACGACGCCCTCGACCCGAGAGCAGTGAATTAACCCTTTAATTCATGATTTTCACCACAACCCTCCATTTTTACCACCTTAACTCACCTTTAACCTTCAGTTTTGCACCTAGGGCTTGATTTTGAGCGAGTTTGAGGTGATTTTGAGGCAAAGAAACTTCGGATTTCATCTTCTCTAGGTAAGAGCTACACTTTAAAGTAAAAATTTTGGGTTTTCACCAAAGATTTTTCTCTCATTGACTAGATCCAAAATTTTAAAATATTTTTCATAAATTTTGAGAAAATGCTTTGGTGAAGAACTCTTACTTAGTGGATTTAAGTTTAAAGTAGTTCACATTTTGATTTTTGGAATTTTTGAGATTTAGTTGGAATTTTTAAAATTTTTCTAGATTTCCTATGACACCTAGATCGAGCAAAAGAAAAAGTAGAATTTGATGAGCAGATATTTATTAGCTTTAGAGCCAATGCTCGATTTCATAGTTTGCAAGAACATAAAAAAGTAATTCAGGACCAAGGTTTTAAAAATCTGGGAGGAGAAGTTGAACAATTGATTATCACTCGACAATGAGAAAACTTCTGTTATTTTACTGCTGATGCGATAGCTGGGAATGTAATGAAATTTTATGCTAACCTTCTTGATGCTTCTCATGATTTTGTTTTTGTTTGAGGACAAAGAGTGGAGTTTACTCCAAGAAAAATTAATGAGTTTTATTAGTTAGAAGATGTGTATAGATGACAGTATCATTCTTTTTCTACTACAGATTAGGCTTTAGATGAAGTTATTTCTTTTCTGACAAGTGAAAAAGGGGCTTAGAAAATAAAAAATAGAGTTAAAGTTAACTTTCTCCTTTCTATGTTAAATGTAGTATCTAAAGCCTGGTACTATTTTATTTCTCGGAGGATGATTCCAACGAATCATCATGGTGAAGTGACCAAGGATAGAGCCATCCTGAACCACTATATTCAATAAGTGATGGATATAAATGTAGGCTCTATCATTTATATGAACACTTGATCTATTGCTCTAGAAGAGACCACTGGTGGATTGGTGCACCCTGCTCTGATTTACACACTTTTTGAGCATGCAAGAGTTGATTTCAATTTGATGAGGAGAAGATTGAGCCTCAGAGACCCATTGGGCCTGCCAACATCAAAACTTATGAGTCCCATGTTGATTGGAGATCTGGAAGACAAGCCAGGGATATTCCTTCTACTTCTAGAACCCCTAGTGAGCCTGCTTCAAGTGACCCCAGCAATAGGGAGTTGTTGAACTAGATGATGATTCAATAGGGAGATATTTTGAGGATGGATCATGGATGCAGAATATGGAGGACAGAAATGCTCACACTGATGATCTGATTTGCTTGAAATTTGAGTATGATGCTTCTTATGATGATTCTTTAGTGAGATGCCTCAGGGGTGACCATATAGCTCAGTTCCCTATTCACCTTACTTACACTCCATATCAGCAGCAGAAGTTAGATGTCGATGATGAGGAAGATGATGACTGATGATCTTTTTGTTTGTTTATTTTTTTGTGTTTGTATTGTGTGATTGTATTGTTTCTGTTATGTTGTTTTTGAGAATCTGTTGTTATGTTATGTGAAACTGTAATGTGAAAATCTGTTTTCATTTTTAGAATTTTGTTTAGTTCTATTGTTATTTTCAGCACTTTGTTATGTATTGTGATTAACTCTTTCTCAGCAAATTTCATATGTATTATGTGCAATTTAATGTTTTTAGCCTTGTAGTTTTCATATTAGCACTGCAGCATTTCAAAATTTATATTCAAAAACTACAATCTCCAACATGTATGAAATTTTTGTATGTATTTAATGCTTTCTTTTACCCTTCATTTTTAAAGTTCTTCACGTAAAAATCTTTTAAAAAATTTAAGTTTGGGGGGAGAAGAAATATCCTTATTAGAAAAGAACATAATTTTATTTGTCCTCACTTAACTATATTTTCAAAATTTTAAATTTAACATGACCATTGGTATTAGGAGTTAACTTTGGATAACTATATTTATGTTTCTAAATATATANAGTTAACTTTGAATAAATATATTAATGTGTCTAAATATATAGTAAATTTAAGTAAAAAATTTCAATAATAAAGATTAATTCTAGGGGCTAAGATATTTGGTAAAAGAGAATAAGACTATGTTTTTCTATTTTTAGTAAAAAAATTTATATTTTTGAAGTATTAAAAATCTGAAAGAGGTCCATGTAAAAAGAAAAAAATTAAACTTCATGAAATCTTTAAGTTAATATAAATTTGTTAAGTGAAGAAATGTAAAAGTTTTTAACTTTAAGAAGAGGATAGTGAAGTTCAAAATCATTAAAGGCTATCCAGATATAGTAATTCTCATAAAAAAGAAAAAAAAAGTGAGGAGAAGCTTGAGGAGATGTCTAAGTAAAAATTAGCTTCACTTGAAACAACTTAAGGAAAAAGACTTAGACACATTTTTTAAATTTTTTATTTGAATGTTAACTTAATTATTAATAAAGTCTTATGAAGTTCTTATTCATATGAATTTCCAAAGTGAATTTGATATAATAAATTACAATTTTTCTTTGAAAGAAATAGAGGAGCAGAAACCTTAGATTTAATTACTGAATATCCTTACACCTTTAGTACTAATTGGAGTTGTTTTGAATTTTTCTTAAGTTAAAACTATTATATTTAGAAAACTAAAATATGGAACTAAAAGTTTTAAATTCTTTACCATAACTCATATTTTTTATGAAGTAGAGAAGTTACATGAGGACAATTAACATGTAAGTTTGGGGGATTTTGATACACCAAAAATATATGCATTTTTAGACCAATATTTTAGACCAATAAAAATAATGGAAGGTATTTTGATCTTTTTTCTTGCAGGTTGTTGATTTTTATGGCTTAAAGCAAAAAAAAAGCAAAAAGGATGAAATTTATAGCTAAAATTAAGTTTTTGAAAAAATGCTCAGCGCCGAGGCAGCGCCGACGACGCAGAATAATTTAATACTTGAGATTTTTACCAGTGTCGAAGGTGTCAAAGGCGGTGCAGACCCCATTTCTAGAAGATTTGATGTATTTGGATGACTTTTTGAAGAGTTTTTGGAGCCACTTCTTGGAGAATTGACCTTTGGCTCTATTTAGGGCCGAATTTCATCAGAAAATTCTCTACTCTACATTTTTCACTGATTTATGTTTATTTTCGCTCCACATCATTCCGTTCCACTACCATATTGGAGTCTATTAGTCATTTTTCTTTCATAGTTTAGAGTTTTTGTGGTGAGATTTAGTGTGAAACTTTCCGTAAGAGTTGGAGAAGGAGAAAAGTGAGAGAATTCTTCTTCCCGCATTTCTAAGGAAAGGCTACAAAGTAGATAACTGTGTTTGTTTATTTAGTGTTGTATGAACTTTATTTTATATATGAAATTTGTGTTTTGTCGTATCTTTCTCATGAAGTCTAAGTAGTTCCCTCTATGTTTTCCACTACTCTGAGATATGGTGAAATGAAAAGATAAAATGAATGTGCCAGAATTAAAATATAAAATAAATTGTGATGATTTTTTAACTCCAAACTTAATTTACTTTTTCAGTCTGGCCAATTGATTTGTTAAAATATGTTGTGAAACATATGATCCGGGAAATAGAGTATGAGTCTACAATAGAGTGAGGATCACATCTGATTTCATGAAGGAGAAATTAATTCATGAAATTAAGTGCAAATAAATAGGGAAATATTCTTTGTTGGGTGTAAAATTGGAGAATCTTTAGGGTGACAAACTAAAATCCTCAATTTGGTCTTAATGTTTAAAAACTGAAACGAGAGTTAGCCTTCAGGTGAAGGGAAGTGGAAGCTCTGGAGTGAGAGCTAGTATCCTCTAAGCCTAGCCACAGATTTAGGGACTAAACCTAAGATTAGCCAATGATTTTCTATGCACTATATCAGGGTAGAGAATTAAAATTGCTCAATGCATATTAAAAATATTTATTTCATCTCATTTCATCAGAATTTCATTGTAGTGGGAATGATGTTTTTTCACATAAGAAACCTTCATTACATAAACATAGTTAGTAGATTATTAATTATTACTAAAAATTTGCATTTGAGTTTTGCATATAGTTAAGTAATTTAATTTAGTTAATATATCAACATTCGAAATTAGTGGAAGTGATTTTGTTTTACTTTCTGTAAATTTCCTGATAAAATTTATCATTGCTAATTTACACCTTCCCCGTGGGATCGATATTTGGGGCTTAAATAGAAAGTCCATTATTACTTGATAACGATGGGTATACTTGAGGAATCTCATTATTAATTACCTATAATTATATATATTTTTTACACAACTTACTTCTCATACAAGGATCAAGTTTTTGGCACTATAGTGGTGTCAATTTCATAAATCCTTACATACAAAAAAAATTCAGGATCAAGTACTTTGGAGGAGTACACGTCCACTGATGATGGATTTCAAACCACTGATCATTCGATAGGGGAACCGTATGTCCCATTGGATATAGAGTTGTATATCCCGTTGGATACAGAGTCATATACTGTTGGATACAGAGACAACATCGACATAGATTTCTGCTGACATTGAATTGAGGGAGTACTTTCGATAGCCACCGATCGTTAGCACGGCAGAATACTACAAGATGAGTAAAGTAAACAAAATGGAATTTGAATTCTATGAAGAAGTTCAAGGAAGATTCATCAACATACTAGAAGGCTTGCAGCTATACACCAGGGTCTTCTCCGAAAGCCACGAAAGAAGTATTCTCGACTGCAATTTTTTATCTAAGAGACAGGGGTCGAGCTGGCCTTCTGATGGAAAGAACCTATTCTGAGCCATAGAAATGGATGTATGGAAAGAGTAGGATCACTATACAATGTGGGTGCTATTACGACTTCACCAAAGACAGAAAATAAAATCTCCTGGGGATTTTGAGATACGATGAGGTAGACCCATTACCTCCTATGATAAAATGGATGATTAAGAGAATGGTCTGATGGAGCATACTTCCAGCTGATTGTATTCCCAACAGTTGTATTATCAATATATATGATGAAGGTGACTGCATACCCCCGTATATTGACCATCACGACTTTGTGAGACATTTCTGCACAGTCTCTTTCATGAGCAAAAGCAACATTTTATTTGAAAAAAAATAGTTGTCATTGTCTCCGGTGAGTTCAAAGGATCCGTAGAAATTATTCTACCTTTGGGTTCAGTGCTGGTTCTTAAAAGAAACGGAACAGACACCGCTAAACATTGCATTCCAATGATGTGACGCCGTAGAGTGTCTGTAACTTTCTGAAGGATGGATGACAGCAAAATGCCATATGAATTTCAACCAGATACAGAGTTGGAAAATCTATTGTCGTATGAGCTATGAGAGGGTTGCACCTCTAAGCTCACACAAAGGGAACTGTTGTCCTATAGCATGGTTTAGTAGGTCAGCTCGATCGGGAGCTCGTCCCACTAGAGACATACATTCAGATGACACCTTTTTTTTGCAATTTGACACAGCAAATATGATGATATAAGTATTATATATGCTCAGCTTGTGATATGTATCCAGCATGAGACATTTTCAGATGTACTTTGATGCATTCAGCATATTATACCTTTTGAGGCTTTGGCCTATACTCAATATGTAACACCTGTTGAAGCAAATTAATGAAATCTCTTTTAGAATTTTGCCTATTTGCTCAATTGCAATTTTGTGCGATGGATAAAAGTCACTGAACCATACATTGGTTCAGAACTACATGAACAAAGAACAAAGCAATGAAAATTAAATTTTGGAAAACATATTTTGAAAATTAAATGTGATAAAAACAACAAGAAAAATGAAAATAAATTGGTCGAGTTGTTTCTCTTGATTTCGATGTCTCTTACTCTTTGCTCACGCGGCACGACCGCTCCTGTCAGTACTAAATCTCAAAAAATTTCACATATCTTCCTCACCAATGTCAACCTTTTCACATGACACATATCTATGGGTTCAACCCACAAACTCTTTGTAAATTTTAATTTTCATTTCAAAATCAGTCCCTAACTTCTGATTTCATCTCTTTGAGGTCAGTCCCTAACTTCTGACTCTCTTTATGAGATTGATACCTAAATTTCAATTCTCATTTTGGAATCTGTCCTTAACTTCTGATTCCCCACTTTAAGGTCGCTCCCTAACTTCCGACTCTTTTTTGGAGATTGATACCTAAATTTCAATTCTCATTTAGGAATCAGTCCCTAACTTCTGATTCTCTCTCTTTGAGTCAATCCCTAACTTCTGACTCTCATTTTGAGATTGATACCCAAATTTCAATTCTCATTTTGAAATCAGTCCCTAACTTCTAATTCCCTCTCTTTAAGGTCGGTCCCTAACTTTTGATCCTCTTTCTGAGATTGATACCTTAATTTCAATTCTTATTTAGGAATCAGTCCCTAACTTCTGATTCCCTCTGTTCGAGGTTGGTCCCTAACTTCCGACTCTTTCACTGAGATTGATACCTAAATTTCAATTCTCATTACAAAATCAGTCCCTAACTTCTGATTCCCTCTCTTTGAGGTCGGTCCCTAACTTCTGACTCTCTTTTTAAGATTGATACCTAAATTTTAATTCTCATTTCGGAATCAGTCCTTAACTTTTGATTCCCTCTCTTCGAGGTAGGTCCCTAACTTCCGACTCTCTTTTTGAGATTGATAACTAAATTTTAATTCTTATTTCAGAATCAGTCCCCAACTTCTAATTCCCTCTCTTTAAGGTCTGTCCCTAACTTCTGACACTCTTTTTGAAATTGATACCTAAATTTCAATTCTCATTTCGGAATCAGACAATAACTTTTGATTCCCTCACTTTGAGGCTGGTCCATAACTTCTGACTCTCTTTTTGAGATTGATGCCTAAATTTCAATTCTTTTTTTTGGAATTAGTCCCTAACTTCTGATTCCCTTCTTTCGATGTCGGTCTCTAAATTCTTACTCTCCTTTCTGAGATTGACACTTAAATTTCAACTCTCACCTCGAGGTCAGTACCTAAATTTTGATTCCCTTCTTTCGAGTTCGGTACCTAAGTTCTGACTCTTCTTTTCAGGATTGATACCCAAATTTCAATTCTCATCTTGGGGTCAACACCTACATACAGATTCACATCCTCTATAAAAACCTGAAACTTGATAATTTGAAAATTACTCTCCAATCCTCAGTAGAGATTCTACTCCCTGATTTTGATCAAATATTCACTTGCTAATTCCTGAGCAGAAACAACTAACACTCAAATTCTACACTCCTTTCTAGGTCTATTGATTTTAGAGTTTGTATTGGTTTTGTTTATCTCTTCGGTCAACTCGAATATGCGCGGTGTGCTTTTCCCAGCACACCACACATATTGGGGGTCCATTTGTTGACCTCACTTTTGGTTAAGTTTTAGTTTTCTCTCTTTAGTAGCCTACGATCTAGCCATAGGAATTTTCTATTGACTATTCCTAAAAATTAGAAAGGAACCCTCACCATTAGAAACTCCAAACTTCTCTTTGCTTAACTTGAAATTCCACATATTGATCTTAACCTCTAGCACTTAGAAGGTGGGGTCAGTATGGAGGAACTCAAGGAGAGTCCCCATAGGACTGTTTGACCTTAAGATTGACTCTGAGTGTTGGTCTAGAGCTAGTTCACACACTGACACTCACTCTCAGGCACAATCACTCACAACTCCAAACCCAAAATTGCTGACTTTGATCCCTTGATCTTTTGGGAGACTCATGTAGATGGTCCCCTAAACCCACTAACCCTAGGCTAGGGTTTAGCTAAGATAATACATAGAGGACCCAAATGGGGATTTCAATGGTTCATAGCTCATATATGGTGGTTGGTACCTCAATTCTACCAAAATATCCAACTTGGCCTATTGCCCCTAAATCTACCCAAATTACCTAAATGCCCTTGAAACCTTAAATTTGGCTAAAATTCCCAAAGTTGCTCAAAATACCAAAATATATTCAAAAATCATTTCAAACCATTTCAAAATAATAAAATTACCCAAAATCATTCAAAAATTCCAAAATCGCCAAAATACCCCCAAAATTGCTAAAATTTCAAAAATATACTTGGCCCTCCAAACTTTCCCAAGACCTCCAAAATCACTTCAAATGTCTCCAAAACCAATTTAAACCTTTCAATTGAGCCCAATTTGACCATTTTGACCAAAACCACCCAAATTTCCTTTAAAAGCCCAATTTCCCCAAATTCACCTTAAATGTCCATCAATTTGGTCCCAATTTCCCTAAATTTCAATTCTAAACTCAAATTCAACTTTCATATTACCAATCTAAATCAAATTCAAGTCTAATTGGCCCATGCTTTGAGCTCAATCTTGATCTAAGTCAAAACCCCAATATTGGCCCTATGACTTAATGCCACCAAATTGAACCTCATAGCCTTCTTAATTTACCCAAATTTGGATCCTAAATCTTTCATAACACCTCTACACACAAAAATAACCCTCAATTGACCTTGTTGAAGCCTTAATTTCTTTTAATTTCAACCTAAGTCCAAAAATCTTCAAATTTGCCCCAAATTGGCTATGTCTCCAAATTTCACTAAATTGAATGTCTTAACCCCAAAATTGGCAGCCAATTTATGTTAAAAACTCTTCATGACATTGCTATAGATCATTTTCAACCATCAATTTGGACTTATCTCAACCTTAGCCCAACCTAGACCAAAGTCTAGTCCAACATGCCCAAATTGAACAAAATACCAAAATCCTTCAAATTGATCTTCCAATTGGACTAAAATTCACTTCAATCCTTCACTTAAAATCTTCATAACAATCATATACACAATGTTGATCAATTAATTGGGCTCAAAGTCATGTCTAGCCTAACCCAAACCCAACTCTTAGCCATTTGGACCCAAATTGGACTCATGCACCAAAATTAACTTAGCCATCTCTAAGCCACCAAATTGATGACTCCACAACCACTAAGCACAATCTGTTGACTAGGCTAAATCCCCTTGGACCATCCATGATGAGCTATGGACCATTGGATCCCTAAATTAAGGGAGTTATGCCCATTTATGGGCCTTAATCAAAAACCTTTCCGGTCATCAATTGCCATTGAGGGTTAATTATAATTAACCCTCCCACTGGCTCACCTGACCTCCTCTACACCTCCCCTGGCTCTTTCAACCGGCCTAGTGGCTGGGAAACACCAAAATTGAGAAACCCAAGCAAAAATTCAAACTCAAACTGACCCATATGAGCTGGTCAATTCTAATTGGCTTTAGCACTTCAAAACCCTCCACCTAAGCACCATTTTGCACTCCTCCATTGCCCATGACAACCACCCTAGGCCATTTTTATTTAGACTTCAACTCCATGGCAAAAAAAAAGAGCTGAAATTTTCTTAAGGAAACTCTACCAAATTGCTCTTAAAGACTCCCGAAGACCTCCTCAGTTCAAGCCCACCATTTTCCCCCACTGATCCCCTCTGTGGAAGCTCAATTTTGAGCTCAAATTTCTGTCAAAACCAGGACATAACTCCCCACAGCTCCACAGCTCACTAAACTTCAATTTTTTGTGCACACACCGTCCCCACAATGAGAGAAGTTGATTCCCCAATAAAGCCTCCTCCAAAATAGCCTCTAACATAGCTCTATATCAACACCTGAAAACCACCTTTATTGAATTCATACCTAGACCATTCACCAAGGATTGGGACTTCATCTAGAGGTTTGTTGGGACCAATCAAAGCTACCACAACTAACTGATTGATGCCTCCCCTCCCTGACAAAGGTATTGAACCCTAACCCTAATTTAAGCTTATTTTTACTCTCCATATGTTTTTAATATATTTTTTACAGTATAATCCATATAGATGTACTCGTATTGAGTAGATGAAGGTTTAGACACAAACCCCATGTGATTTAGTTGAGTCTAGGCCAAGCTCTTAAGGTTTTAGTTGAATGGCTCACGGGTTAGGTCGCTCGGGGATGATAATGGAAAGTCGTCCGATCGCGCGTGTATTCAATGGACATAGGAGATCAAGTCAAACAAATCTATGGTGCATAAAGCGACGTCCAAGTGGAGGCTACGTGGCTGGTGGCATCAAATGGTGGAGCGATGTGTGGAGCCTTTGGAACGGACGAGAATGAATTGGTGCCGCGTGGATAAGTAGAAAAATATGAAAATTTTGAATTATTTTAAATGCCTAAACTTCAAAAATCAATATCTTTCTCTAGAAAAATCATAAAAATAAAAAATATCCTATTACTCGGTGAATAGAGGAGAATAATTTGGATAAAAATAAAATTTTTTTTTCAAATATATTATTTTTAATGAATTAAATACCCTATGTGGTATTTTAATTTTCCATGGCTTAAAATATTTCACCATAGCTTGAAATTTTGAGGCTTTATTCCCCATCACAGAGGGGATGATCTCTAATTTTTCCAAGGTTATAGAGCATCTCTATGCTTCTAACCATAATTTTCAAGTTAGAGTGACCATTTTGGCTTATTTTAATTATATAAATAAAAAAAATCACTTGAAAAATTATAAGAAGAATTTTAGTAGGTTTCCTATGGTCAGAAAAGTCTTAAGGAAAATATTGTGATGCTTTGAATCATTTTGTGAATTTCTATACTTAGTTAAATGTGAATTACTTGTATTGATTTGTGTAAATTAAATACATATTAAAAATTAACAAAATCAATCCCACATTGTTCATAAAAATCATATATACCCAATGTAAAAATTTGAAAATTATTTGGCTTAGTTCAAGCACTAAAGTGTATTTTTAAGGAAACCTTGCCTTTTTGTATAAAAAAAATTTTATTAAATTAAACACACTTAGAAAAATTATGAAAATTATTCTGAGTTTCTTATGGTCAGGGGCATTTTATAAAAATAAAACCCATTTTTGTGTGAAAATATTTCATTTTTAAAATATAGTTTGAATTAAAAAAAATTAAAATAATTAAAATTTTCAAAAATATAAAAATTAGTTCAAAATAAGTGGGAATGTCCCCTGATCACTTAGAATTCATTAGGACATTTTCCCTAATTTTCTAAATTAAAAATAAATTTTAAAAGCTTAAAAATGAATTTTTCTTATTTTCTCACTAAAATAATTATAATAAATAATTTAAAAGTCAGAAAAATATGAAATTTGATTCTCTAAGTTTTCTGAACTCCCAAAGATCTAATAAAAATATAAAAATAATTTTTTTAATTAAAACACTATTTTCTATTTAAAATAAATCATGAAAATTGATCTAAACTAAAATAAAAATAATAGGAATTTAATTCAAAAAATCATGAAATTTTACGTAAACATTTATCTAACATATGGGATTCTATGATAAGTTTTTCATAAATAAAAGCTTTAATTTAGATAGTTAAATAAATTAACCTTTGAAAATCTTATTTTCTGAATTTAAATAATTATCTAAATTAAATCAAAATTTTGAGAGGTCCACATATCCTCCTCTAACATTTTAATAACTTCATGGATATAATACTCTAAACCTTTAAACTTATTTGAGTTGTGTTTAAAGAGTTATGAGGTGAAGTTCCCTAAGGGCAAAGTGGTAATCTTAAGACTTTGGTGCCTTAATAAAAAATTTAGGATTATCAAAGAGAAAATGGGTTATTTTGATCTTAAAAAAAAACATGTTTGGATGATTGAAATATAATGGGGCTAAAAGGTAGAAACCCATTCAACACCCTTGCGCAACATCAACCAAAAGCATAATTCTCCTAATCTTCATGATTTTGAAGTCAATTAAAGATCAAATGATTCTTAAGTGATGGGCTTAAGCCAGAGAGATGATAATTTACTTTCCTCAAGCCCAAAGTTGAGGATGATGCGATCATTTAATAAGGATATATGGCACTTAAATCAAAACTTGAAAATTGTCGTTTCGCTCATTATGATTGTTAAAGGCTTATTAGTGGCCTAGGCCCACCATCTAAACTCAATTGATTGGATTTAGAAGATAGCATGATCAGTGATTAACATATTTAAAACACTACAAGCCTGACTTCAACTTCGGACACCACATTCTTAAATGACTTAAACACGCCTTAGGGGCACCCACTCACATAACTTTTAAATGAAACATCAATAGACTAATCAGGTATTCTATCTTTAGGAAAATTAAATTGAAAGCTTCAATGAGCAATGGGGTAACCACACTCTCACCTTAGATTATTATTGCAACACTCTGATAAGCTTAGAAATGAACTCAAAATAATTCAAGAGATCTTCAAAATTGTTCAAGGTCATACCCCTATCACTTTGGAAACTTTTAGATGTTTTGAAGGACAAATTGAACTTATAGTATTTTATCCTAAACTCATCTACTAAGATCTTTTAAGATTCAATAGATTCATAGCTTAGGGTTTGGCAGCTAAACCTTCATCTACTCATGCACTTTAAATTCCTTGCAACATTAGATACATGCCTTGCAAGTACTGACCTTTCAGGTTGTGGAACGAGAAGACTCTTCAGGTACGCTTTTAAATTAATGCATTTACATTCTTGTACTCCTTATTTCAAAACTTGCATTTTAAACACGATATCACCCTGCATGAAAACCTAAAACAGCTAGGATAGCCACAAAACTAAAACCAAAATTAAAATCAACCAAGATAAAAATCACCCCCACAACATTCAAAATATAAAACAACTCAAAATTTAATCACAAACAACAAGACGTCTCTATCGGATGATCGGGAATCCCTTGGAGGAGGTAACCTGTGGTTGCTAATGAGACTTATCACAGTCTAAATGAAAGTATAGAATTCTTTAAGTTAAGTTTAGTAAATTCATTTGGACTAAGTGAATCCAATAAAAAATAGCGGTAACCGAACAAGGGAACCGTAGGATCCTAATTGTTGTCTATTTAATCAACTTTAATATGTTCTATAATAATTAAAGAACCATAAACATAGGGACGTTTAATTTGACATCATAACCTGATGCATTAAAAAACTTAAACTCGACACGACAAGGAGCTTGGAGCTAGCATGTGGGCAACATGGCCATCTTCAACAGCATGAGGATCTACAACAACATATCTTTCCTTTGAATTAAACAGCAAGTCATAGGACTTCAAGGTTGTTTTCCTAGCACAAAATAAATCATCAATGCATCTTTAGGCCTTTGTATAGCTCTACTATACAATATAATTCCTAACTCATCTTAGGATTTATCATTGGTTACGACCTAAATCCCCATATCTTCCATGTTATTTGTTTGATCATTTCTCATAAATGTAAGCCCTAAACAAATAAAATTGGTAGGATGAAATATTTAAATAATTTCTCTCTAAAATTGAAGCCAAACAATAGGATAGAAAGTCACCAAGGTTCTCCTCCGGATCTATGAAATCCCCTAATTCTTCCTCCTTTGGTCTCTACAACAAAATGTGTCAAATTTCAACCATTCCCCTTTCACACCTTTTTGTCTGATCTCATTGAAAAGTCTTATCCTTTTGAACTCCTTGAAGATAATATTCCCTAATTTTTATCGAGAGTTTTCTTAAGTGACTTTGGTTATCTAAGAGGTAATTAATTATAGGGGCTTGCCCTTATGGGAAGTTTGTCCAGACCCAGCTTAATATAAACCCTATTTAATTTTTCATATTAAAAAGAGGAATTTATCGGCAAATAAAATGATTTCGCAGACCAAACGAATGTCATATATCTCTTAGTTTATTTGATCGAGCCTCACCCTCAATTCTTGTGTTTATCCCTCGGGATAGATACAGGGTTTGAGGTATAGTGCTCCTTCATTTAAACTATGAAAAATATGGGATTAGTTTGNTTTTTGAAAGTTTAATATTTAGTTTAGTTTAATTTCTGTAGTCTTATATCTGCATTTTAGTTAGCGTTCACCTGAGTAGTCAATTTTCAAACTTCACACTTTACTTTTACTTTTTCTATTTTTGTTATAAAATAATTTTCATAATTTACTTTAGGATTTTTGAACTTCTCTGTGGGATCGGTATCTAGGAATCTATTAGAGCCCTTTATTACTTTAGCGATATGTATACTTGTGNGTAGTCTTATATCTGCATTTTAGTTAGTGTTCACCTGAGTAGTCAATTTTCAAACTTCACACTTTACTTTTACTTTTTTTGTTTTTGTTATAAAATAATTTTCATAATTTACCTTAGGATTTTCCAACTTCTCTGTGGGATCGGTATCTAGGAATCTATTAGAGCCCTTTATTACTTTAGCGATATGTATACTTGTGTTGATATTAAAAGAGATTTTGCAATTTAAAAAGAGTTCTAAATGATAAATTATTTTTATAAAAATTATTTTTGTTGGGATTATATTGCATATGTATTATAAATTTGTCTGCATCAAGTTTTTGGCACCATTGAGTGGTCTCAACTTCATAAATATTTGCAAATAAAAAATCTCGTATCAAGTTTTTGGTGCCTTTGCCGAGGAAGTAATGGAAAATATTTGTATTTTATTTTATTTTCTTTTAAAAAAATAAAAAAAGGTTTTGTAGCTTAATTCGAACATTTTCTTATTTTAGTGTGTTTGCTTATTTTTAATTACTTGCTTTATTTAGTTTATGCATAGTGTAAGNTAAAATATTAGTATTTTATTTTATTTTCTTTTAAAAAAATAAAAAAAAGTGTTTGTAGTTTAATTTGAACATTTTCTTATTTTATTGTATTTGCTTATTTTTAATTACTTGCTTTATTTAGTTTATGCGTAGTGTAAGATTTAAAAATTTAGTACCTTACGACTCTGAGTTAGAAAGAACTCTTAGAAAAATTTGAAAATAAGAAAAAGAGAAAGATCAGTTTAACAAAATAGGTTGCAATTTAAACATTGTTGGAAATAAAAATGAACATCATCAGAGACCTTTAAGAGATTATGCAAATCCTACAACAAATGAAATTCATTTGAGTATCTAAAGCCTTATTGTAAATGCCAATTCATTTGAACTTAAACCTGCAATTATCTAAATGATACAAAACAATCAGTTTAGAGGAACACCGACGGAAGATCCTAATTTACACTTTGCTAATTTTTTAGAACTGTGTGCGACATTTAAAAATGATGGAGTGTCAAATGATGCCGCCAGACTTAGACTTCTTCCTTTTTTACAAATTGATAAAGCTAAGATGTGGTTAAACTCATTAGCATCTGAATTTATGCGAACATGGGGAGTCTATCACAAAAATTCTTATCTAATTATTCTCACCTTTAAAAACTGCTAAGCTTAGGATTGATATCACAACTTTTTGTTAGTTTGAAGAGGAATCAATTTATGAAGTCTGGGAAAGATTTAAAGATCTCCTTAGAAAGTGTCNTTAAAAATTTAGTACCTTACGACTCTAAGTTAGAAAGAACTCTTAGAAAAATTTGAAAATAAGAAAAAGAGAAAGATCAGTTTAACAAAATAGGTTGCAATTTAAACATTGTTGGAAATAAAAATGAACATCATCAGAGACCTTTAAGAGATTATGTAAATCCTACAATAAATAAAATTCATTTGAGTATCTAAAGCCTTGTTGTAGATGCCAATTCATTTGAACTTAAACCTGCTATTATCTAAATGGTACAAAATAATCAGTTTGGAGGAACACCTACTGAAGATCCTAATTTACACTTTGCTAATTTTTTAGAACTGTGTGCAACATTTTAAAATGATGGAGTGTCAAATGATGCCAGCAGACTTAGACTTTTTCCTTTTTCACAAATTGATAAAGCTAAGATGTGGTTAAATTCATTAGCATCTGAATTTATCAGAACATGGGGAGATCTATCACAAAAATTCTTATCTAAATATTCTCACCTTCAAAAACTGCTAAGCTTAGGATTGATATCACAACTTTTTGTCAGTTTGAAGAGGAATCAATTTATGAAGTCTAGGAAAGATTTAAAGATCTCCTTAGAAAGTGTCCACACCATGCGTTGCCAGATTGTTTAATATTTCAAACATTTAATAATGGGTTGGTTAGATCTCTTAGATCGATAATTGATGGTGTTGTTGATGGATAATTAATGTCAAAACCATTTGACGAAGCGTATTCATTAATTGAAGAGATGGATACTAATAATTTTGAATGGCCCTCTGAAAGGCTAAATCTAAAATGTGTAGCTAGTATTCATGATTCTGATGCTATATTTATTTTAGCTACCCAAATAACTGCTATATCAAAGAAGATAGACCAATATGGAATGAATTATTCTCAGACAACACCTGTGCTTGAGGAAAACTCATTGGGACAAATGATAGAATCTCAATATTCTTTTGAGACTTTAAATGCAATAAACAATCGTTCTAACAATCCTTATGCTAATTATTACAATCTTGGTTGGAAGAATCATCTAACTTTTAGTTGGAATAACAATAATTCTAATGTTGCAAATCTGCGATGGGGGAACAACACTGCAAACCCATTGGAAAACTCAAACAATCAAGGGAACCAAGCTTATAAACCTTATTACCCCTAGGTTTTAATAATTTACAGAGTAAGGAGAAAATTTATCAATGGAAGAATTGATATTGCAGATGGGTAGTCAATTATAAAGTCAAGGAGCTGCTATCAAAAACATGGAAAATCAATTGGGTTGTATTGCTACTACACTTAGCAATAGACGTCCAGAAACATTGCATAGTAAAGTTGAAGTAAATCCTAAAGATTTGAACAAAGAGCAAATTAAAGCTAGTCAACTGAGAAGTGGAAAAGAATTAAAAACAGAGTTAAAAAAGAAGTTGAAGTAGAAAAAGATTAGGTGGAAAATGAAAAATCTTGTGATGATTTTCATTTTGAGCCAGAAAATCCTATTAAGCCAATGAAAATCACTATTGAAAGACCACCACCTCCATTTTCTTAAAGATTGAAGCAGAAATATAGAGATCATTAAATTTCAAAATATTTGAAAATTTTAAGGAAATTAATGATAAACATTCCATTTGTTGAAGCTTTAGAACAAATGCCAAGCTATGTGAAGTTCATGAAGGATATACTTAATAAGAAAATGAAGTTGGTAGATAATGAGACGACTACACTCAGCGAAGTGTGTAGTGTTATAATTTAGAATAAACTTCCTAAAAAACTTAAAGATTATGGAAGTTTTACAATTCCTTGTGCTATTAGCAAACAATTTTATGGAAAAGCTTTATGTGATTTAGGAGACANTACTACACTGAGCGAAGTGTGTAGTGTTATAATTTAGAATAAACTTCCTGAAAAACTTAAAGATCATGGAAGTTTTACAATTCCTTGTGCTATTAGCAAACAATTTTATGGAAAAGCTTTATGTGATTTAGGAGACAATATTAATTTTATGCCACTATAAATTTTTAGAAGGTTGGACTTAGGCGATATTTCAACTACAACTATAACTCTAAATTTAGCTGATCATTTGATTACCTATCCTAATGGAGTTATTGAAGATGTTTTGCTAAAAAACAATAAATTTATTTTTCTTCTGGACTTTATTATATTAGATATGGAGGAAGATAAAGAAATTCCAATCATTTTAGGTAGACATTCCTAGCCACTGGAAGAGCTTTGATGGATGTGCAAAATGGAGAACTAACTATAAGAGTTAGTGATCAAGATGCTACATTTAATATTGTAAAATCAATGAGATACCTGGCAAAAGAGCAAGAGATTGAATGCTTCAGAATGGATATTAATGAATATTTTAGCCATGAATATTTCAAGAAAATTTTTGAAAGAGGATTTAAAAAGGAATATATGGAATATCAAGATGAGGATAGAATTAAAGATGAATCTATGGAAGTGAGTAAAGAGGATATGGATTATGTTTAGAAAAGATTTGAAATGTTAGATCTTACAGAAAGTAACAATAATTTGATTTCATCTATTGAGAAAACCCCATGAACTAGAGTTGAAAATGCTTCCTACACATTTGAAATATGCATTTTTAAGAGATTTATCTACATTACCTGTTATAGTATCCATAAAATTAATTGATATGTAAGAACAACACTTGTTGGAAATTTTGAAGATATAAGAAAGCCTTTGGATGGAAATTTGGCTGATGTTAAAGGAATCAATCCTTCAATTTGTATGCATAGAATCTTATTAGAAGATCAACATGAACCAAAAGCTAATCCTCAAAGGAGATTAAATCCTATGATGAAAGAAGTAGTAAAGAAAGTAATTTTAAAATGGTTAGATGTTGAAATAATCTATCCTATTTCAGATAGTTCTTGGGTTTGTTCAATTCACTGTATTCCAAAAAAAGTAGGTGTGACTGTAGTGACAAATGAGCATAATGAATTAATATCAATAAGACAAGTCACTGGTTGGCTAATCTGCATAGATTAAAGAAAATTAAATTCTACCACTAGGAAGGATCATTTTTCTTTACCCTTTTTGGACCAGATGTTGGATGGATTAGCTCGGCATAAATATTTTTGTTTTATAGATGGATATACCACTTATCATCAAATACTTATTGCTCCAGAGGATCAAGAGAAAATAACATTTACTAGTCCTTATGAAACTTTTTCTTTTTGGTGAATGTCTTTTAGATTATGTAATGCACCTGCAAAATTTCAAAGATGTATGATGTCAATTTTCAGTGATTTGATTAAAAAAGTGATTGAAGTCTTTATGGATGATTTTTCTATATTTAAAACTTCACTAAAAATATGTCTAAATCATTTAGAGAAAGTTCTGGAACGTTGTGAAAAGACTAATCTTGTGTTAAACTGGGAAAAATGTCAATTTATGGTTGCAGGAGGAATTTTGCTTAGACATAAAATTTAAGAAAATGACATGGAAGTAGATCCTGCAAAAATAAAGGTTATATCAAACCTAACTCCACCTGCCATAGTAAGAGGAGTTAGAAGCTTTTTAGGACATGTGAAATTTTACAGAAGATATATTAAAGATTTTTGAAAAATTACTAAACGTTTATGCCAACTTCTGTAGAATGATAAAAAATTTGACTTTAACCAAGATTGCCTTAAATCCTTTGAAACTTTGAAGGAAAAATTTTTCACTCCTCCTATAATTGCTTCACTTGATTTGGAAAAACCTTTTGAATTAATATGTGATGCTAGTGATTATGAAATTGGAGCCGTTTTAGGCAAAGATATGATAAGATTTTAAAGTTAAATACTATGGTAGTAAGACTCTTAATGATTACTCAAATTAATTACGCCACCACTGAAAGAGAGTAATTAATTATTGTGTATTCTTTTGACAAGTTTGGATCATATATGATTGGAGCTGAATGTGTTGTGCATATCGACCATTCGACTATTAAATATTTAATGCAAGAGAAGGATGTCAAACCAAGATTAATTAGATGGGTACTTCTGATCTAAGAATTTTATTTTGTAATAATCAATAGGAAAGGGATTGATAATCAAATTGTTGATCATCTACTTAGGCTAGAACAAGAAAAAAATACTGGATATGGAAAAAGAGATTAATGAAACTTTTTCTGACGAATGACTTTATGTTGTAAACGGATGGGACATACCATGGTATACTGATATTGTAAATTATATTGTTATGGATTAACAAAAAAACAATAAAATAAATTCGTTCATGTTGCAAAATCTTATTTTTGGGATGTTCCTTTTTTATATAAGCAATGTAAAGATTTAATGATGAGATAATGTGTGCCTTATAATGAGATTCAAGAGATTTATCAAAAATGCCATGATTCTGAATTTGGAGGACATTTTGGGAAAGATAGAACTGTTAATAAAATTTTACAATATGAATTATGTTTGTGTTGCATAATTCATCCCAGTTTTCCAATGCATATGCTTGTGTTGCCCTTCCCATAGAACTTTGTTGAATAGTATCTCAAGCATCTTTTTGGTACTCCTCTTTAATCTGATCATTTATAGGAGATAAATGTGAAAAGAGGCATGAATACTCTTGAGGAGAGTAATTTTTCCTCCATTAGATAAGAAAAAGCTGGTCTAGCAATGAATTTTAAAAGTCACCTTTTTCACCCCATCTTTATTTTATGACTATTTTTTCATTCCTTTGATAAGAAGGATGCCCACATATTTGAGAGGAAAACCAGCATCTTGAAAATAAGTGAAAACTTTAATCCAGATCCTGGAGTGGTTGCTCATTTTGTTGCTTGTAATAAATCAACATTTAATTTTAATGAAGGTCATACATTAAACTTTTTGAAAACTATTAAGGATCTTCATTACATGCTTAAGGGCCTGTTTATTTCCATTGGAGAAAAGGATCACATCATCTACATATCGCAGGTGATTGATTAAGAAATTAAATTTGTGCTGGTATCTAATATGTGGAGGTTTGGTGAGAATTGTTGAGCATTCTTAAGAAAAATTCGAAGGCTAGAATGAATATAATGGGAGAGGGTTGATACAACAAAAATATATACATTTTTATACCCATATTTTATACACATTTTTGGTGATATTGTACTTTAAAGGAAGGTATTTTTTATGTTTTATTGCAGACTGTTGATTTTGAGGACTCTCGACGCTATTTTTTATTGGAGAGTTGCCCGTAAGAATCTGTCAGTCACCAGAATCAAAATCCCATCGCGCACTTTGGAAGGACATTTTAATTTAGATATATATTTAATTTTAGAAAAATATGAAATCAAACTGACCCCATATTTTTCATAGTTTAAACACTGTTTAGAAAAATATGAAATCAAACTGACCCCATATTTTTTATAGTTTAAATGAAAGAGCACTATCTTGTATCTACCCTGAAGGATAAATACAAGACTTGAGGATGAGGCTCGATCAAATAAACTAAGGGATATATAACATCTGTTTAGTCTTCGAAACCTTTATATTTGCCGACAAGTTCCCCTATTTAATATAAAGAATTAATTAGGGTTTATATTAAGCTGGATTTGAACATGCTTCCTATTAGGGTAACCCCTATAGTTAATTACATCTTAAATGACCAAAGTCACCTAAGAAGACTCTCGATAAAAAATTAAAAAATATTATCTTTAAGGAGTTTCAAAGGGTAGGACTTTTCAAATGAAATCAGACGTAGAGGTGTGAAAGGGGATTGGTTCAAATTTGGAACATTTTGTTGTAGATTCCAAAGGAGGTAGAGCCAAGGGATGCCATGGATCTAGAGGAGAACCTCCGTGACTTCCCATCTATCCTAATGTTTGGCTTCAGTTTTGAGGAGGAATATTTAGGTGTTTCATCCTGCTAATTTTATTAGTTAGGGCTTACATTCATATGAAATGATCACAAAAATAGCCTTGAAAATGTGAAGATTTAGGTCATGACAAACAACAACCTTGGAATCCTAAGATGAGTTAGGGTTTATACTGTATAATAGGGCTGTACAAAGGCCTAAAGATAAGGTGAGAATTTATGTTGCATAAGCAAGCAACCTCAAGTCCTATGGCTTTGTTGTTTAAGTCTAAGGAAGGAAGATTGGTTTAGCTTGGGAAGACAGGTTTTGCTATTGAAGATGGTCATGCTGCCCACCATGCTAGCTCCAAGCTCCTTGCAGCGAGGAGTTTGAGTTTTCTATTGTATCAAGTTATGATGTCAAATTAGGTGGCCTTATGGTTGAAGTTTTTTAAATTTAATGGGGGCATGTTAAAGTTGATTAGAGCAACATAAGTTAGGATCCTATGGTTCCCTCGTTCCGGCATCACTATTTTCTATTGGATTCACTTAGTCCATTTACTAAACTCAACTTAATGAGTTCTATAATTTCATTAAGACTGTGGAAAGCCTCATTAACAACCGTCGGTTACCTCCTGCGAGGGATTCATGATCATCCGATAGAGATGTCTTAATTTAGTTGATGTTGTAGTTTTGTATGATGTTTGTGATTAAATTTTGAGTTGTTTTATATTTTGAATGTTGTGGAGGTGAATTTTATCTTGGTTGATTTTAATTTTAGTTTTAGTTTTGGTTTTCGTTTTGGTTTTATGGCTATTCTAATAGTTTTAGTTTTCAGGCATGGTGATATCATTGTTTAGCATGCAAGTTTGTAGGTATAAAATTTCAGTATGAAAGTATAAGAAAGATAAAGCTAAAAACTGTAAAAGCGTACCTGGCGGTCTTCTTGTTCCACAACCTGAAACTCAAAAGGTATGTTAAGGCAGTTTATATGAAACAGGGAAATAAAATTTTGACGACCTATCTAACCCTAGGTCATATCTTGGTGGGTCCTTAGGAGTTTAATTAAGGATGATGCTGCTAAGCAAAATATATTAAGTTCAGTAGATCTCGCCAGATCAAGAGAAAGAAGCAGGTCCGTGCTATTCTCTCGCTGCCTGGTGGAAAATCCCAAGTTCTTTTAAACTTAATATGTTCCTTAATTATTCATCTTGTAAATACCCTTGGTTCTCAATGAACATTGATGTATCAATTATCCCTAAGAATAATGTAATTATCATTTATAATTTAATTTTGAATTTTATGTGGGTGAAGACCATTAAAGAGGCAAGCTAGTGTTATTGGAACACTTAACCAAATTTTAGTCCTAATTAGGCTTGTAGTGTTTGAAAGATGTTCTAATTTTAATTTTGTTTGTTTTTCTAATCTTCATTTAATCAACCTTGATTTAGCCTAAATCACTATTAAGCCCTTAAGAATTAAGTGAGTGTCTTAATTAATTTTGAAGATGTTAAGCTTTAGATGGTCATGATTTGAATTTATTTGAAAATCAAAATAGGGGTATTAAATTGATTAATTATTGATTTCAAAAGTCATACCCTAAGTTCAGGATCATTTAATTTTAATAAACTTCTAAATTTTAATAATTTAGAAATTTATTAACACTTGGATTTTATTTGAAAATCAAAATAGGGGTATTAAATTGATTAATTATTGGCTTCAAAAGTCATACCCCAGTCCAGGATCGTTTAATTTTAATAAACTTCCAAATTTTAATAATTTAGAAATTTATTAACTTATGTTTTGGGTTCATTTATTTTAACAAACTTTCAAATTTTAATAATTTAGAAATTTATTAACTTATCTTTTCAATTAAGAAAATGAGGTTGGTTCTATCAATTAACCCCTTGTGTTTCAAACATCCCAAAAAATTGATTAAGATCAGAGGTTGCCCATTTCCCTCCTTGAATTAAGTCTAAATGTTAATTAAGGCTCTTCAAACATCCAAATTAAGATCAGAGGTTGCCCATTTCCCTCCTTAAATTAAACCTAAATGTTAATTAAGGCCAAATTTCCAAAATTACACATTTGCCCCTAAAGCTCTAACACTTCATAATTCATCAAATTTAATCCAAATGCCTTTGAAATTTTTATCCTATCTCATTCATGGGTCAATTAAGACATCAGAGGAGAAAATGTGATTTTTCAAAATTTATTTTAATTTATATAATTATTTCCATGCAAAAATAAGATTTTTCAAAGAAAATTCCTAACTTTGGACCAAATTTCATAATTTTTTGAATTTTATTTGAATTTTAGGAATTATTTTAAATTCTGGGATATTTATTAAATATAAAATATTTTAAATGGGGAAAAGTAACTTTCATATTTTTGAAAAGTCCTCCTAAGGTCAAAGAAATCAGAAGAGAAGATATTACATTTTTTTTGAATTTTATTTGATTTATTGGAATTATTTTTAGTGAAAACTTATTTTTAGCCTTTAAAAATTAATTTTTTGCTTTGAAATTCAGCTTCTTTATTTAGAAAATCAGGAAAAATACTTTAATTGTTGTTAAGTGCTTAGAAAGAAATTTAGAACATTTCTATGAGTTTTATTATTTTTGTGATTTTTAGGGATTTTTCATTATTTAAATATTTAAAATAGGCTAAAAAACAAGTTTTGATTTTAAATATCATTTTATTTTTTAGAAAACACCACTGACCACAAAGAACTCTAAAAATTACGTTTTATAATTTTTCAAGTTATATTTTAAATATTAAATATCTTTTTAGTGCAAAAAATGTTAATTAACTTGAAAAATTAATGTAAGTTATCAAATGAACTTAAAATGCTTTGAAATTTTTATGGTGAGTTCCCTGGATCCTAAAAAAGAGTGAATATCTAAAATCAAGTCAATTTATTGTTTGTATTTTTAAAAATTAATTATTTTTGTGATTTAGGGTTCGTAAAGATTAGGTACATTTTAAAAGACTTGAGTCGTGAGAAATTTTCCCAAGGACTCTCTGAACATCATAAACCTTCCAAAATTTTCTTAAATTTCTCTATACAACATGCTAATTTCTATGGTTAATTTAAGCAATGCATATAAACTTAGAAAATATGATTCTCTGTCTAGGGACCTTCTCTTACTTTTGAAAAATCAAGGAATGTCCCTAAGACAGAGACAACAATATGCTAAAATTTCAAGCCATAGAGTGATTATTTCATGCATGAAGAATCAAAACATTCAAATCGGTGTTTAATTAATAAAAATAAAACATGCATCAAATGGATTCCAAAACATTTTCACATTGTTCTCATATGTTCACTGAGCAAGAGGGTATTTTTATTTTATTTTTGTGATTTTTCTACACCACGATATGAAATTTTTAAGTTAGGGATCATTTTCTGAATTAATTAGATCCCTATTTATCTATTTAGACGCATGAAGCCACTTCAACCTACAATGGCTCCGAAGCACCATGCGACGCGCTCCCATTCGACGTCGTTGTCCACCTCAGCACTGACTCGACCCGTAGTTTATGTTCTAAAGTGCTGTCTGGCTTGATCTCGACCATCCATCCGATACATGCGCAATCGAATGGCTCTCTGTCATTGTCTCCGATTGCCTAGCCCGAGAACCGTCCATCTTCTAGACTTAAGATATCTCTCATTTCTTATCCAAATTAAATGATTTTTTTTAAAATGCTCATCTAGACTAGAGGAACATATCCACACGGTTATGATGCCATGAAATCAACTCAAAAAAATGGAGAGTTCAAATAGGCTCAGGAATAAGAGAGGTTTTATACCGTTGCTCTGAGAAGTTAAGCTTCAATCAGAGGTTCTTGGTATGTTCATTGGGATCCAAGGAGGCTAGGTATTGAGCCTCTAGTCTTGGTGTAAAGCCTAGATGTGATTTTGATCAAGGCCGATTTTGGGTGTTGGTCTAGAGCTATTGTAGAGGCTATTTCAGAGGGTAATTTGATGGGGCTTTGTCTTCTCTTGTTGTTGTGAAGGTGTGGGCACAAGCAATTTAATTTTGGTGGAGTTTTTAGGGATGTATTGTTTCTGTCCTAATTTTCAAGCTCAAAATTAGGGTTACACAGGGGGGATCAAGGCAATGGAGTGATTGGAATGGACTGTGGAGATCTCAAAGAAGCTCTATGAGTGATTTAGGAAGCTCTCTCTGCGAAAAATTTTTAGCACACCTCCCATGGCCGTGGAGGTTAGCTTTTATAAAAATGGCAATGGGGTGGCTCTCAGTGCAAATGTTTGGGTGCATTGTGGTGCTTAGGTGGAGGGCAGAGGAGCTCTACAATTTGATTTGGCTGAGCTTACCTCTAGGTTTGATTTGGGTAAAATTCAAGATGGGGTGGCCCTCAGGTTTTGTTTTTCCGGTGACTATGTTGGCCGGCCATCGCAGGGGGAGGGGGCTAGGAGCTCAAGGCTTCTAGGGGAATCTATCAAAGCAATTTAATGCAATGGAGTTTAGTTTTGGTAAGGGTAACTTAAACATGTGCATTTTTGGAAATAAGATCCCTTAATTTGGGGAACTTTTGTTCCATGGCTTAGTTTAGGTGGTTAGATAAGTGTTGTCTCAGTCTTGGGGTCTAACTAATGGCTGAGGTGGAGTTAATTTGATTGCTTTAAGGTGGTTTGGTCATGTTTAATGCATGGGTTCAAGTGATCAAAGTTTGGGTTTGGACTAGGTTAGCCATGTCAATTGACCCAATTGATTGATCAATATTGTGTAGATGATTGTTATGAAGATTTTTTGTGAAGGGTAGAAGTGATTTTGAGTTCAATTGGTAGGTCAATTTAAGGGATTTTTGAAATTTGGTCAATTTGGTCATGTTGGGCTAGACAGGGGTCTAGGTTGGGCTAGCCTTGGGCTATGTCCAAATTGAATGGTTTAAATGATCAAGGGAGATTTTTTAAATATTTTTCATGAAGGGATGGAGTGGAGATTTTGGGGCTACGTCCATCAATGTGGTGAGATTTTGAAACATGGCCAATTTGGGGGCTTTTGGAATTAGGTTGAAATAAAATGAAATTGAGGTCTCACCAAGGACAATTGAAGGTCAATTTTGAAGTATGGTGATGTTATGAAGGATTTTTAACACAAATTGTGGCCAATTGAGTGGGCTATGAGTTCAATTTGGTTGAACCAAGCAAAATGGCCAAATTGGTTTTTTGGTTTAGCTCAAAATTTGGTTCAAATCATGGACCAATTGTGCTAGGATTTCATCTATATTGGTCATATCAAGAGGGAATTTGAGTTTAGAATTAACATTTGGATAAATTGAGACCCATTGGATAGACATTTGGGGTAATTTGGGGAAAGTATGGGCCTTTGAAGGGCAATTTGAGAGTTTTGGTAAAAAATGGCCAAATTGGCCAAATTGTGTAATGTGATAGTTGAGTAAAATGAAATTGGAAAAATTTAGGATGTTTTGGAAAATTTCGTGATTTTTTAGAATTTTTGAAATTTTGGGGTAAAGAAGGGTATTTTGGTAATTTTGGGGGAATTTAGCAGCAAAAGGCTGGGTTGGGTCTCTTGGTAGAGTTGGAGTGTCAATCACCATAAATAAGCCATGGACCAATGGAAACCCCATTTTGGGTCCTCTATGTTGTGATCTTAGCCAAACCCTGGCCTAGGGCTAATGGGTTTAGGGGACTACCTACATGAGTCTCCCAAAAGTATAAAGGGTTCAAAGCCAAGAAGTTTAAGTTTAGGATAGTGAGTGATTGTTAGTGTAAATGATTGCAAGTGAGTGCCTTAGCCCTAGACCAACACTTAGGGTCAACCCTAATGTCCAGTAGTTCTAAGTGCAACTCATCTCGAGTTCTCCCATAGTGACCCCACCTACTAAGTGCTAGAGGTTAGGACCAATATGTGGAACTTCAAGTTGAGTAAAAAGGAGTGTAGAATTTCTAATGGTGAGGGTTTCATGTTTAGTTTTCTAAGAATAGTCAATAGGAAAGTCATATGGCTAGACCTTAGGCTACTAAAGAGGAAAAACTAAACCTCAGCCAAAAGTGAGGTCAACAAATGGACCCACAATAGGTGTGGTGTGTCGGACAGGCACACCACGTATCTTGTTGTTTACCGACAAGATCAACAAAAACTAATACAAACTCCTAAGTCAACAGACCCGGAAGTATGTGTAGAGTTGTGTGTGATTTGCTTTAGCTGGGAAATTAGCAGGTGATCGTTTGATTGAAACAAAGGAGTGGGGACTCTCGCTGGGGATCGGAGAGTGAATTTTGAGTTATGAAATTTTAAGTAATTATAAAGGATGTGATTCAGTATATAGGTGCTAACCCCGAGATGGGAATTGAAATTTGGGTAACAATCCTGAAATAAGAATCAGATGCCATAATCCATTTAAGGTGGTCTTGAAACTTATTTTAAAAGATGAGAATGGGATTGTGTAGGAGAACTGAATTTAGATGGAAAACACAGAGGCTCACATCCGGCTCCAGAGAAAATATCTGCTACATTGAGGAGGGAAGCGCCGGAACTCACATCCAACTCGATAGGTAATAAGAAAATATGTGCGTCATGTTAGGAAGGAAGGCACTAGGACTCACATATCACCTAAGAGGTGATAAGAAAATATGTATGTTACATAGAGAAGGAAAGCACCATGACTCACATCCAACTCAAGAGGTAACAAGAAAATATATGCATCATGTTAGGAAGGAAAGCACCAGGACTCACATCCAACCCAAGCAGTGACAAGAAAATATATGTGTTACATTGAGAAGGAAAGCAGCAGGACTCACATTCAACTCAAGAGGTAACAAGAAAATATATGCGTCATGTTAGGAAGGATAGCACCAGGACTCACATCCAACCCAAGCAATGACAAAGAAATATATGTGTTACATTGAGAAGGAAAGCACCAGGACTCACATCCAACTTAAGAGGTAACAAGAAAATATATGCGTCACGTTAGGAAGGAAAGCACCAGGACTCACATCCAACCTAAGCAGTGACAAGGAAGTATGTGTGTCACATTAGGAAGGAAAACACCAGGACTCACATCCAACCCAAGAGGAGACAAAAAAATATGTGTGTTACATTGAGAAGGAAAGCACCAGGACTCACATCTAACTCAAGAGGTGACAAGAAAATTTGTGTGCTTATGCAGAAAATATGCAAATTCACACACGTGAATTTGTGGGGAATATGTGAATATAATATGTGAAGAAATTGGAAGCCTTAACATCCATTAAAGGGGGCCTCACACCGATCTTCAGAGAATTTGAAATTTGAAGGAATCAGAAGCCTTAACATCCATTGAAAGGGGCCGCACATCGATCATTAGAGAATTTTAAATTTGAAGGAATTGGAAGCCTTAACATCCATTGAAGGGGGCCTCACACCGATCTTCGGAGAATTTGAAATTTGAAGGAATCAGAAGCCTTAACATCCATGGAAGGGGACCTTAAAATTTGAAGGAATCAAAAGCCTTAACATCCATTGAAGGGTTCTCACTGATCCTCAGATATGGGGAGTCAAAATTTGGGTACTGTCCCTAGGAGTTATATGAAAACAATGTAGAGAGTTTGTGATATTGAATTTGCAGAAATGTATCATGTGAAAAGGTTGATTTTGTTGAAGAAGATTTATAGAGCTTTGTGGGGTTTTGTGCAGAATGTGAAATTTTATGGGGATGTGAAAAGAGTTAACAGATATAAAGATGGTTGTGTTGCGCGCACAAAGAGTAAGAAACTCCAAAAATGAAAAAATCCACTCAACAGATTCATTTTCTTTTCTTGTTGTTTTTTGTCACATTTAATTTTTCAAAAATATGTCCTTAAAATTTTATATTTAATTAGTTATTTTTTAAAAGAAAATTGTTTTGCTGTTTATAAAAAAATATTTAAATTTATTTATCGTTAAAGGTTTGTTGGTTCATTCTTCGTTTAGAAATTCTGAACTAACGTGTGGTTCGTGGCTTCCATCCATCGCACAAAAAGGCAACTGACAAAAAGGACAGATCGAACATAGGCTAAAGCCTAAAAAAAGGTACAATATATAGTCCATGTTGAAGTACATCCAGATCATCTTATGCCATGAATACATTGTAGGCTGAACATATCAGATATATATCATGTTGCTATAAAAAAGAAAGTGAACCCTTTGACCATCTGTATCAGGCACGACGAGCTCCAGATCAAGAAGACCTTCTAAGTCATGCTTCGGGATAAGAGTTCCCTTAGCATTACTTAGAGGTATGACCCTCTCATAGCTCATATAGCAGTAGCTCTTCCAGTTCTGGGTCTGGTTGAAATCCATATGGCATTTTGTTGTCATCCATCCTGCGAAAGGTAACGGACACCCTACGGTGTCGTACCCCTGAAATGCAATGTTTGGCAACATCTGCACTGTTGTCTTTAAGAAACAAGATTGAACCCACTGGTAGGGGAATCTCCACAGTGCCCTTGAACTCACCAGGGCCGACGATATCAATTTTTTCCCAAATAATATGTTACTTTTACTTATGAATGAGACTGTACAAAAAGGCCTCACGAAGTCATGGTGATTGATGTGCGGATGAATGCACTCACCCTTGTCGTGGATGTTGATAATACAACTATTTGGAATGCAAGTAGCAGACAAAATACTCCATTTGACCATTCTATTGATCATCCACTTTATCATTGACGGTAGTGGATCTATGACTGCGACTTTATATATGCTTAAAAATATAAGATAAATATGAATGTAATAAATATTCTTAATTGTAAAGTCACACTTATCAATGCAAGTATACGTATCGCTCCAATAATATAGGGCTCTAATGGAGTCCTAGAAATCGATCCCACAGCGAGTAGTTTAGAAATACAAACTAAGATTTTAGAAAAGCAATACTTTAATTACAACAACAAAGTTCAATTTGCTTATCTGTCACTAATAGGTAATTGAAATAAATATGTAATTTTAATAACTATTAAATAACTCACATTATACTGATAAGGTTTTTAATGTGATATTCAATATATAAGAAAGCATCCTTCTCCTTGTCGCTTATGAGTCACTAATAGGCAATTGAAATAAATATGTAATTTTAATAACTCTTAAATAACTAATTATACCTATCACTAATAAGCAATTGAAATAAATATGTAATTTTAATAACTCTTAAATAACTAATTATACTACATTAATAGACAATTGAAATAAATATGTAATTTTAATAACTCTTAAATAACTAATTATACTAATAAAAGGTGTAAATGTGATATTCAATATATAAGAAAGCATCATTCTTCTTGTCAAGAAATTATTGTGAATGTATAAAATGAATTAGTTCAAATTATATTGTGCCAAATTGGAGCATACTTATTCTTTACCCTTTGGTCCAGGCATAAAGAACATTGACTAATCCTAATGAATTTGCGGCTATGCTGGGAGGATACCGACTCTCACTTCAGAGCTCCCACGTTTCCCTCACTTGAGGGCTAAATCTACACATCAACACCCAAACGATAGGACCAAATTAGGGATTTTAGTCTGTCACTCTAAAATCTCCAATTTAGCACCCAAACGATAGGACCGAATTGGGGATTTTAGTCTGTCACTCTAAAATCTCCAATTCTAGCCTGATAATATTATTTCCCTATTTATTTGCACCCAACTTCCAAGGGCTTTGACCTCCCTAAACAGCCAAACGATAGGACCGAATTGGGGATTTTAGTCTGTCACTCTAAAATCTTCAATTCTACGCCATAGTATTATTTCTCTATTTTCGATAATATTATTTCCCTATTTATTTGCACCCAACTTCCAAGGGCTTTGACCTCCCTAAATCCTTAGTCCTATTAGATTTTAGTTTGTCACTCTAAAATCTCCAATTCTACGCCCGATAATTTTATTTCCCTATTTAATTTGCTCACCTTGTCACTCTAAAATCTCCAATTCTACGCCCGATAATTTTTATTTCCCTATTTATTTGCACCTAACTTTCAAGGACTTTGACCTCCCTAAATCTTGGATGTAATCTTCACCTTAGTTGTAAAACTATATTTATTTGCACCCAATTTCCAAGGGCTTTGACCTCCTTGAATCTTGGATGTAATCTTCACTTTAGTTGTAAAACTCAACCATATCAAAGGCTCTGACCTCCCTGAATCTTGGATGTAATCTTCAATTTAGTTGTAAAACTCAACACATTTTAACAAATCAATTGACCAGATTGAAAGTAAATTAAGATTGAAGTGAAAGGATCATCACAATTTCTTAAATATTTTCTTGGCTTTACCAATTCAAATCACTATTTCACAAATCTCGGGACAAGGAGAAAGATAGAGAAAACTACTCAGATCTCTTGGGGAAAACACAACAAAACTCGAAATTGATATGAAAAATCAAAGTCATACAAACTACAACAAGTAAATAACTTATCTCTAATTTCTCCCCAAGAACACTCCTCAAAGTTCCTTTGAATCTCTTCCTTTCTTTACAACACACATAATTCCTCTTTGAAGCAGCAAGAGGGAAGAAATCTCTCACTTTCCCTCCACTCTTACAATCTCCCGAAGAATTCCTCATAATTTAAACTCTCTACACTTGTTTCACACTTCAATTTTTAAGTCTTCCCCCCTTATTTTTGGCCAAAAATAGTCTTTTAAAGTTGAGGATGAGCTTTTCCAAGAGTTGTCTAAGCATCCCTTCAAAATTTGGCCTTATCCAAAGCCTGATTGGGAATANACTCTCAACAGCAAGGTATTTCATAGATTTTGCAATGTTAAAAGTTACTTCTTGATCATTTACTCTCATAATTAACTCTCCTTTTTGAATATCTATCATAGCTTTTCCAGTAGCTAAAAACAGTCTCCCTAAAATGATAGGTATTTCTTTATCTTCTTCAATATCTAAAACAATGAAATNTGATCTCCCTAAAATTATAGGTATTTCTTTATCTTCCTCCATATCTAAACCAATGAAATCCACAGGAAAGATAAATTTATCAACTTTTACTAACACATCTTCTATAACTCCCTTAGGATATGTAACTGATCGATATGTCAATTGAAGAGTTATAGAAGTAGATGAGACTTCTCCTAATCCTAGTCTTTTGAAAATTGATAGAGGCATAAGGTTAATGCTGGCTCCCAAATAAAATAAAGCTATTCTATATAATTTTCAACGATAGCACACGGTATAGTGAAACTACTAGGATCTTTTAATTTTTCGGGAAGCTTTTTCTGAATAATTGCACTACACTCTTCGTTAAGTGCAACAGTTTCGTTATCCATGAACTTCCTTTTTTGTTCAGAATATCTTTCATAAATTTCACATAATTGGGCATTTGTTCTAAAGCTTCTACGAAAGGAATATTCACCGTTAACTTCTTAAGAATTTCTAAAAATTTTGAAAATTGTTTATTTTGTTTATGTTGCTTCAATCTTTGAGGAAATGCTGGTGGAGGTTTTTCCACAGTAATTTTCATTGGTGCAAATGGATACTCTAAATCTGGGTATTCATGATCCTTTTCTTTTTCGGTATCCACTTTCTCATTTTCAGTTTCTATTTCTTGTTGCACATTTGTCTCCAATTCTTTTCCACTTCGTAATTGAATCGCCTTGATTTGCTCTTTTCCTTGATCTTTAGGAATTGGTTCCACAGTACTTGGAAAAGTTCCTAATGTTCGGTTACTAAGCGAAGTAGCGATATGCCCTAATTGGTTCTCAATATTCTTAATAGCAGTTCCTTGATGTTGTAATTTCATGAATTTGTAATTGATTTCCTTGATTCTGTAATTGTTGACCCATGTTTAATATCAGCTCTTCCATTGATAACTTCTTTCCTTAATTTGAGTGTTACACAATTGTGGACCCATGTTTAATATCAGCTCTTCCATAGACAACTTCTTCTCCTTAATTTGAGTGTTACTGTCTGGAGGATAAGAAGGTCTATAGTTAACATTTCCTTGGTTGGATGATTTTCCTAATGGGTTCACTCATGTTTAACATCAGCTCTTCCATAGACAACTTCTTTTCCTTAAATTGAGTGTTACTGTTAAATCCTGGTGGATAAGAAGGTCTATAGTACATTTTTTTGGTTGGATGAATGTCCTAATGGGTTTACTGAGTTGTTTGCCCATTGTTGATTTGTAGAACTTTGTCGAATGAATGTCCTGATGGGTTTACTGAGTTGTTTGCCCATTGTTGATTTGTAGAAGAACTTTTATTCCAATTAAAATTTGGATGATTCTTCCAACGTGGGTTACAATAGTTTGAATATGGGTTGTTGAGTCTATTAATAGCATTTAAGGTTTCATATGAAGGTTGAACATCCACAAATTGCTCAGATGAATTTTCTTCCATCATAGAAAGTGTTGAAGAATAATTCATCCCATAATGATCTAATTTCTTTGATATTGTAGCAATCTGCAAAGCCAACATAGATATTGCATCAGAATCATGGATACTAGCTACTCTTTTAGGATTTACCCGCTCAGAGGGCCATTGAAAATTTTTGGTAGCCATTTCTTCTATTAATGAATAAGCCTCATCAAAAGGTTTTGACATTAAAGAACCATCAGCCGCAACATCTATAATCAGTCTAAGAGATCCCACAAATCCATTATAAAAGATTTGAATTATTAACCAGTCTGGTAACAAATGATGAGGGCATTTCCTAAGAAGATCTTTAAATTCTCTCAAGCTTCATATATTAAATCTCCATCAGTCTGACAGAACGATGTTATGTCATTTCTTAATTTAGCAGTCTTGGATGGAGGGAAATAATTGGATAGAAATTTTTGTGACAGTTCTTCCCAAGTTCTAATAGATCCAGGTGCTAACGAGTTTAACCACATCTTAGTCTTATCCCTCAGTGAAAAAGGAAAAAGTCTAAGTCTAATAGCATCGTTTGAGACTCTATCATATTTAAGAGTAGCACATAGTTCTAAAAAACAACCGAGGTGTAAGTTAGGATCTTTATTTGGTGCACCTCCAAGTTTATTGTTTTGTACCATTTGGATAATAGCAGGTTTAAGCTCCAATGAATTGTCAGCTACATCAGGATTTTGGATAGATAAGTGAATTTCATCTGCTGTAGGATTTGCATAATCTTAGGTTTAAGCTCAAATGAATTAGTAGCTACATCAGGATTTTGGATAGATAAGTGAATCTCATCTGCTGTAGGATTTGCATAATCTCTTAAGCTCAAATGAATTAGCAGCTACATCAGGGTTTTGGGTAGATAAGTGAATTTCATCTGCTGTAGGATTTGCATAATCTCGTAGAGGTCTATTGGTGTTCATTTTCTATTCCTTGATTGTTCATAATGTTTTCCATTGTATCACAATTTCTAGGGGGTGTTCATTCTCTATTCCTTAATTGTTCATAATGTTTTCCATTGTATCACAATTTCTAGGTTTTCTTTTTAATTTTCTAATTTTTCTAACAGTTTGTTCTAATTCCGAATCGTATCCTATAAGATTTTTAGGTCTAAATTTGTGCATACAATTTAAAATTAGTACTCAGTAATATAATTAAAAATATAAATACAAACATATAAATATATAGATAAGTTTTAATTTAAGTAAAAACTTTTTAATAAATATAATATGTCCGTTACTCTAAAAATTCTCCCCGGCAACGACGCCAAAAACTTGACTCACCTTTTTCTTTTTGTAAATCGACAATTATAAAAATTTGATGACCCTACTAGAAGATTTAAATTCCAGCAACGGTGCCAAAAACTTTACTGCGACTTTATATATATATGTGTTTGATTTAATAAAGATGTATAGATATAATATTCAGTAATGTCAAGGTCAAATTTGTCAACGCAAGTATACGTATCGCTCAAGTAATATAGGGCTCTGATGGAGTCCTAGTTATTGATCCCACAGGGAGAAATAGAATACTACGGACTAAATCTTAATAAAAACTAATACTTCAACTACAACGATGACGTCCAATTTGCTTATCTGTCACTAATACGCAATTGAAATAAGTAGATAATTTGGATAACTAATAAATAACTAATGATAGAAAGTAGGGTTAAATTATGATATTCAATATCTAAGAAAGCATCCTTCTCCTTGTCAAGAAATTATATTGAATGGATTGAGGTTTTTAATGTGATATTCAATATATAAGAAAACATCCTTCTCCTTGTCAAGAAATTATAGTGAATGGACTGTGATATTCAATATATAAGAAATCATCCTTCTCCTTGTCAAGAAATTATAGTGAATGGATAAGTCAATTAGTTCAATTTATATTGTGTCAAATAGGAGCATACCTATTCTTTACCCTTTGGTCCAGGTATAAAGAACATTGAATAATCCTATGCTTGGTTATTGATTCTACGGTTAAGCTGGGAGGATACCGGCTCTCACTTTGGAGCTCCCACATTCCCCTCACCTGAGGGCTAACATCTACACATCAGTACCCAAACGATAGGACCGAAATAGGGATTTTAGTCTGTCACTCTAAAATCTCCAATTCTACGCCCGATAGTAATATTTCCCAATTTATTTTCACCNTTGAGGAAAGCATAATAAAACTCAAAATTCATATATAAAGTCAAAGCCATACAAACTATAACAAGTAAGTAACTTATCTCTAAATTTCTTCCCAAGAACACTCCTTGAAGTTCCTCTAAATCTCTTCCTTTCTTTTCAGCACACGAAATTCCTCTTCGAAGTAGCAAGGAGGAAGAAATCTCTCACTTTCCCTCCAATCTTACAATTTCTCGAAGAATTCCTCGCAGTTACACGCCCTAGCAAGCTCTCTACACACTAATGGAACCTATCTAACCTCCAGAACTCCTCTATTTTTGGCCAAAATCTTCTCTTTAAATATGTGGATGAGTTTTCCCAAGAGTTGCTTATGCACCCCTCCAAAATCTAACCTTATCCATTGTATAAGTACACTTAACCATCGATCCTGCCGTTGGCGGCCTTCTGGAGATTTTTGTCTTGTAGCCTCGGAAAAAGCTTGTCGTCGGTGGCGTCAATGGTGTCGTCGGCACTCTAGTGCAATTCTCCACATTTTGGTCCTTTTTGCTCCAAATTTATTCATTTTTACATCTTTTTGCTCCATTGACCTTAATTCACCATTCCTGCAACAAAACATCAAAAAGACATTTCTTTAAAGTGCAATATCATTAAAAATAGTATAAAAGAGGTACAAAATTCTCAACATATTTTACTTTGGTCAGGCAACTCTTGGAAAAAATCTTCTACAACTGTAAGAGAAACCTTTGCTCGAAAATTAGAGAGGGTGTAGAGTGTAGAGAGTTTAATTTAGGGTTAGATTTCAAGGAATTATTTGAGAGATTGTAAGAATGGAGGAAAAGTGAGAGATTTCTTCCTTCTTGTCGCTTCGAAGAAGAATTATGTGTACTGTAAAGAAAGGAAGAGATTCAGAGGAAGTTCAAGGAGTTTTCTTGGGGAGGAATTAGATAAGTGGTATTTACTTATTGTAGTTTGTATGACTTTGTTTTTATATATAAATTCCGAGTTTTGTCGTATCTTCCCCATGAGTTCTAAGTAATTTCTCTGTCTTTCTCCTTGTCTTGAGATTTTGTGAAATGGAGATTTGAATTGGTTGAGCCTTGAGAATTTTAAAGAAGTTGTGATGATCTTTTCACTTTAAGAGAAACTTTTGGCCAAAAATTAGAGAGGGTGTAGAGTGTAGAGAGTTGAATTTAGGGTTAGATTGTGAAGAATTCTTCGAGAGATTGTAAGAGTGGATGGAAAGTGAGAGATTTCTTCCTCCTTGCTGCTTCAAAGAAGAATTCTGTGTACAGTAAAGAAGGGAAGAGATTTAGAGAAACTTTGAGGAGTTTTGCTTAAGGAGGAATTAGAGATAAGTGGTATTTACTTATTGTAGTTTGTATGACTTTACTTTTATATATATTTTTGGAGTTTTGTCGTATCTTCTCCATGAGTTTTGAGTATTTTTTTTATCTTTCTCCTTGTCTTGAGATTTTGTGAAATGGTTATTTGAATTGGTTGAGCCTTGAGAATGTTAAAGAAGTTGTGATGATCAAACATACAAGAATTTGATACTGCCCGTTCTCCGACAACGACGCCAAAAACTTTGGTCTAGAAGATTTAAATCCCCGACAACGACGCCAAAAACTTGAGAACAGTTATAAATTTGATAAAGATGTGTATAAAATATTCAATAATTGCAAAGTCACACTTATCAAACAAGTATACGTATCACTCAAGTAATACAGGGCTCTAATGGAGTCTTGGATATCGATCCCACATGGTATCGCTCAAAATATAAGATAAATATGGACGAAATAAATATTCAATAATTGTAAAGTCACACTTATCAACGCAAGTATACGTATCGCTCAAGTAGATTAAATATTCAATAATTGTAAAGTCACACTTATCAACGCAAGTATATGTATCGCTCAAGTAATGGATTCGATAAAGATGGATGTATAAAATATTCAATAATTGTAAAGTTACACTTATCAACGCAAGTATACGTATCGCTCAAGTAATACAGGGCTCTAATAGAGCCCTGGATATCGATCCCACCAGGAGTAATATTAGAGGCTATGAACTTAAGATTTAGAAAACAAATATTTAATCACAGCAACATAGTTCAAATTGCACATTTGTCACTAATATAAAATTAAAATAAAAATGTAATTTTAATAAACTCTCAATCAACTAATTCTACTAATAAAGTTTCTAATGTGAAGTTCAATAAATAAGAAAGCATCATTCTCCTTGTCAAGAAATTTAAGTGAATGGATAAATTGAATGGGTTCAAATTATATTGTGCCAAATAGGAGCATATCTATTCTTTACCCTTTCAACCAGACATAAAGAACATTGACTAATCCTATGCTTGGTTACTGAATCTGCGGCTAGGCTGGGAGGATACGGGCTCTCACTTTGGAGCTCCCACGTTCCCCTCGCTAATGGCTGACCATCTATACTTCAGCACCCAAACGATATGACCAAATTGAGGATTTTACTCTATCACTCTAAAATATCCAATTCTACGCCTGATAATTTTTATTTCCCTATTTATTTTCAACTAACTTTTAAGGACTTTGACCTCCTTAAATCTTATATGTAATCCTCACATTAGTTGTAAAGCTCAACATATTTTAACAAATCAATTGACCAGATTGAAAGTAAATTAAGATTAAAGTGAAAAGAAATCACAACATCTTTCACATTCTCATGGCACAACCAATTCAAATCATCATTTCACAAAATCTCAAGACAAGGAGAAAAACAGAGAAAACTACTCAAAACTCATGGAGAAGATACGACAAAACTTGGATTTCATATATAAAAGCAAATTCATACAAACTACAACAAGTGAAAAACTTATCTCAAATTCCTCCCCAAGTAACTCCTCGAAGTTCCTCTGAATCTCTTCCTTTCTTTACAGCACAGAATTCTCCTTCAAAGTGGCAAGAAGGAAGAAATCTCTCACTTTCCTTCCGCTCTTACAATCTCTCAAGGAATTCCTCATAATATGTAAGCCTAAATTACACTTCTCTGGACTTCATGGACTCTCCAGACTCTCTGGACTCCATGTACTCTATCCTTTTTGGCCTTCAAAATGTTTCTCTTAAACTTGTAGAAGAGTTTTCAAGAGTTGCCTAAGCGTCCCTTCAAAAATCATCCACATTCAATGCATTTATTGAGAGAACTGTCGTTCTCGCCGTCGACGGACTCGATGGCGCTATCGGCGGCCTTCTAGAATATTTAATTTTGTACTCTTGGGCAAAACCCGTCTTCGGGGGCATCGATGGCGTCGTCGGTGCCTAAGATCAAATCTTCATATTTTGGTCCTTTTTGCTCCAAATTTGTTCCTTTTTGCATCTTTTTGCTTCAATGACCGTAATTCAACATACCTGCAACAAAACATCAAAAATATCTTTCTTTAAAGTACAATATCATCAAAATCAATGTAAAATATGTATGAAATTCTGAACATATTTTTTTGGTCAAAATCCCCCAAACTTAACTATCACTTGTCCTCAAGTAATTTTAGTACTATATAAAAGTTATGATCTGCTGTGGTAAAGTTTTAATTCAGAAATACTATAAGCTTGATTTAAGTAAATACCTTATTAAGCTTTTTAGAAAAATTTCAAGTAATTAAATTAACGATGTAGGTACAATACTATCTAATCATCAAGTTTAAGAGTTCTAGTTTTCTATTCATTTCAAGAATGATTATATGTTGTAATATCAAGTCACTTAGAATATTCAAATACTCTTCTATTCATTTCAAGAATGACTATATGTTGCAATATTAAGTCACTTAGAATATTCAAATGTTAGGAACTTCATGAGAACAATAGTAGTAAAGATAATATTCCATAAATATAAGTTCAGGAATGTATTTAGGTTTTCCCTTTAGGTAGGTCCAAGTGAAAAATTTTTGATTAGGCATATCCGCAAGCTTCTCCTCACTTCCATAATTTTTTTTTCTGTCTTTTCTCTTTTTCATTTAGATTGCTTTCAATCCTACATATTTTTCTTTTCTTTTCAGGGATTGTTTTCAATCCTTTCTTTTTCCTTTNTATAGGCATCTCCTCAAGCTTCTCCTCACTTATATATTTTTTTCTTTTTCATTTGGATTGCTTTCAATCCTATATATTTTTCTTTTCTTTTCGGAGATTTTTGTCAATCTTTTCTTTTTCCTTTTCAAGTGAAGATTACTATATCTGGATAGCCTTTAATAATTTTAAACTTCACTTTTCTTTCCCTAAATTTNAGCTTACTATATTTGGATAGCCTTTAATGATTTTAAGCATCACTTTTCTTTCCCTAAATTTGAAACTCAAAGCATTCCTTTACCTTATAAGTATTTCATAGCCTTTACATCATTGAGCCCCAATCTTTTCTTCTCAAATGAATTTCCAGATTTCTAATACTTCAAAATATAGTTTCCGTCACTTTAAATAGTTAACTATAATCTTATTCTTTTATACTAAAATATTATAAGTTACAAAATTAATTTTCATTACAAAAATATTTTGTTAAATCTACTATAATATTTAAATAGCTACAAAAATATAGTTACTTGAATTAAATTCACTACATAAAATCATATAAATAAATTTTGAAAATAATTAAATAGAGGACATCTAATAGTTAATCTTTTTCTTTCCCTCCCCCAAACTTAAATTTTTCAATATAAAATAATACAGGTGGAAAGACAAACTCTAAATATAAATCATACCTCAGTATTTTAGGCATTTTCATCATCTTGAAATTTTTGTTGGCCTTCTCAACATTTCTACTTCACCTCGTCTGTAATATTAGGAGCTTTCTACACATATAAATCATTAGAGGAATTTCTGGGTAATGAAATTTTGAAATAAGTATATAAAACTGAAATATAAACAAGCACAATATTTCCTAACACTAACACAAAACTAAACAAAACAATTACAATTAAAATGCGAAAATAAAAATCACATTACATTACAGGTAATGAAATTTTGAAATAAGTATAAAACTAAAACATTAAATAAGCACAACATTTCCTAACTACAATACTAAATAAAACAATTACAATTAAAATGCAAAATAAAAATCACATTACATTCCAAAATACTACTCAACATCTATCACAAAACAATTACAATTAAAATGCGAAATAAAAATCACATTACATTACAAAATACTACTCAACACAAAATAATTAAAATTGAAAAATAAAAATTACATTACATTACAATCTACAAAATACTACTCAACATCTATTAAACTACACATGCAAATTTAACTATAACACTAAATTTATAACAAAAATTAAATTCATCCAAGTACAATATAATAATAAAAATGAAAGTCCAAATGCACATAAACATCCATTTCTATTACAAAAAGATCACATAAATAAAAGTCCAAATATAAGCACATCAATTACATTTAAATATCAAAATCCCAAACTATATCTTCATCGCCTTGATCAGCAGGTCTGATGCTGAGTATATCGAGGGCACTCAGGGAAAATAACATCAGGCTCACCTCTGTAGTGTCGGGCCTGAGCATCATAATGAGCTACCTCAAAATTTGAATGCCTCTAAAGGTACTCACTATCATAATTGTATTGACATTCTAAACCTCTAATCGTTTCATTTATTAATTCTATGCTCTTCCACTGCAAGGTCAACTCATTCATCAAATCAGAGGGGGTAGGGGAACAAGAAGGTGGAAGGTCATAACTTGTAGATTGGACATCTCTACTAGTAGAAGGTTCTTAATTTCTACTCCCAGTTCTCCATTTCTCTTGGGATTCATAAGTTTTTAAATTGGCACTTTCAAAAACTCGATCTTGTATGCACTTCTTTTCCTTAAATATTGAAGTAAATTTTGTTTGAGTCATCGCATTGATGAAGCAAGAATCGTCAAACTCAACCCGTCTCTTTTGACGTGGAGCCATGTCAATCTAATCAAATTATAGACAAAATTACAAAAATTACTTCAAAAATTCAAATTATGGCTTCCAATAGTAATTCTAAGAGTTCAACACTCAGATCCATGAATTTCTTCCCAAATTCTCTTCACATTCTCAAATTTTTCAGATCTCCTCAATGCGGAAGAAATCCATGGTGAAAATCAAATATTTTTAGTTTGGACTGAAGCTCTTACCTAGTGAAGATCAAATCTGGTTTCAAAAAGCCTTGAAATTGCCTCCCAATCCAAGATCTTTCAAGCCATGGTCAAAAATGGCATTTATGGGAGGAAGGTTATGATGAATAGTGGCGGTTGACTGGTCAAAATCGCTGTTAAAGGTGTTTTATTGTGAGCTCATCGTCGGCGGGGTCGATGGCTCCGTCGACGCGCTCTATTGAATTTAAATCCTAAGTCTCGGAAAAATCTCAGGGGTCTATTGATTTTTTCTAAATTCTGAATTGTTGCGATTTCGATCAATTCCAAGCCTAAAAGACATCCGTTTAATCATTATATACATACTTTTAAGTGACAAAATGATGTACTTAGCACATATAAACTTTCACAACATAAAACATCACATTTATATATAAATTCCAAGGGGTACAATATACGTTACATAATACACCTAAGTTTGGTATTTTCTCAACCTTGGTACATTAATTCAGCGTCACAATCCAAGCCACAAAACTCAAAATGCTGAAAACAAAACATCCTATGCTTAGTCTCAACTGTACAAAGATCTAAAAGCATAATTCTAAAGGAAAGTAAATACAAAATTCAAATTAAAATACATAGATAGACAAATAGGTAGTAATATAAATCTACTAATCTTCAGATTCAGTACTCGATTCTCCCCTGAGATCACCCATTGCTTGCACATGAACGAAGAGGTTGTAGAAGAGTCGGAATGAAAATTCTTTAATAGAATCCTCCTCTATTAATTTCATCCTCCTCATAAGTCGTATCAAACTATCTTCTAGATGTCCAGAGTGCTCAAAATGTTCTTTCATCTTCCAGTCCAGATGATTGAAGAAATCAAAGATATTATTAATTGCATTCATGACATTTTGTACCTCCTTTTTCATTTTCTTGATTCGGCGCAAGATCACGAAAGACTTGTCAGGAATCAAGGGTTGAACTGGCAGTGAATTTCCGAGATGATTGATCTACTATAATGGCCATGTCATTTTCATCTTCAAAAGCTAGGAATCTCTCAGTTGGATCCAAAGGCTTCCAAGGTAGCAATACCTTTTCCCAATTTTTGTAGGACACTTGGAATTGATTGCAAAGTGAGAAAATTGTGGAGGGGTGTCCAAGCCCATAAGTTGATCCATGAACGATCAGACCCAAAACTGACTTCACAATTATGGATCCAATGTCGATCGACAGCCCCCCTTGGCTGCAGTAATTCAAAATGGTACTTTCTTTAGAAACTTTACCGGTCTTCATTGTCGATAACAATTTTGCAGAAATGAAAAAGCGCCAATGTTTTGAAACAGGATTTAGGAGTGTCGCAGAAAAACTAACATACCCGTTTTCTCTTGTTTCCTAGTAGTCAGTTTTGTCCGTTAAATATTGGTAAATTTCATTCATCTGGTTTCTCGTTGGGATGAAATTGAAATAGTGGCAGACAGGAAAATTCTCTATCATTTATAATTTGTTGATTTGTGCAGAAGTGAAAGTGATCCATCTTCCTCACACATAAACAACTCCCTTGTTGATTCCATGTAAATTTGCATAAAATTCTTTTTCCAAAGGAACCACCACAACGGCGGTAGTGTAGCACATCACTTCCCATCTTCGCCGCACTATCATTTTTTCAATTGTCATCAAGGGAATATTCGATCCGCGATTTACAAATCCTCATTCCTCTATCAATCATTTCTTCGTCAGTAACTTGTTGAAGATTCGCTGTGCTTCCGCACTAATGAACTTTCACTGATTGAAAACTCACATTCTGGGATTATCAGAGGAATTGGACGCAATAAAAATGAAGTTGGTGGAGTTTCACTTCATTTTTGGAGAAAAAATATGGACTAGGAATTGAATTTTTGAGTTTAAAAAGATTATTCACGCCAAAAAACCGCCAAAAACTGCCATTTGAACCCATGTAACCTCCAATTCGCCGACCTCGCCATCGGCGGGGGCGATGGAGTCATCGGCAAGCCTCTATATTAATTTTTTCTGGGCTCTCGGGAAAAACACGCCGTCGGCAGCGTCAAGGGTGCCATTAGCTCCTAAAGAAAAAGTTTTACAGTTTCGCTCTGGTCCGAATGCTTTCCAATTTTTCTTTATAGATCCAATTTTTATGATGATTCAAGGGTAAATAAGAGTAGTACAGCTTAATACTACAAAAAACTAACAATAATTTCAAATAAAAACTACTATAATTGCAATAAAAGTAAAGATAAATATGGGTTGCCTCCCATAAAGCCGGTTTAACGTCGTCAGCCTGACCTATTTAGGTGTCATTAAGGTTGACTGATCATTAAAACCTCTTTAAAATTTGGTTTTTTACCCTCAAAATATGGTTTTAATCTGTGTCCATTTACTTTAAATTTAATTCCTACTTTCTAATCTTCAATTTCAACAGCTCTGTAAGTATAAACTTGAGTCACAGTAAAGGGTCCTAACCAACAGACTTCAATTAAATAACTTCAGCCTAGTGTTGTAAAGTAAAAATTCTTATCCTGGTTCAAACTTCTTTTGGTTAATCTTCTGATCATGCCATAACTTTTGTTTCTCCTTATAAATTTTGTCGTTATCATAAGACTCATTTCTTAATTCTTCCAATTCATTTAAATTGTTTCTTATAAATTCTGTCGTTATCATAAGACTCATTTCTTAATTCTTTCAATTCATTTAATTGTAAATTTCTTATCAACATCTTTCAAATTATAATTGAATTCTTTAATCGCCCAATATGCTTTATGCTCCAATTCTACTAGTAAGTGACAAGTCTTTCCAAAAATTAGTCTGTAAGGAGNGCACCAATCTACTCTGCTAGGGTTTACAGTCTTTTCAAGTATTTGTTTAATCTCTCTATTAGAAGCTTCAGCTAACCCACTCATTTGAAGATGATAGGCAGTAGAGAATCTATGAGTAATATTAAACTTTTCTGCCAATCTCTGAATATATTTATTCCTAAAATGAGATCCTCTGTCTGTGATAATCATTCTAGGTTTTCCGTCTATAGTGAAGATATTTTTCATTAAAAAGCTTGAAACACTTTTAGCATCATAATGAGGTAAAGCTTGTGTTTCAATGCACTTAGAAACGTAGTCCAATGTAATTAATATATGTAAGTTCCCAGATGAAGGAATAAATGGTCCCATAAAATCTAATCCCCAAACATCAAAGATCTCAACTTCTAACATCAAATTCAGAGGCATTTCATTTCTTCTAGATATATTGCCTACTCTTTAACATCGATCACAAGTTTTTATGTATCTATAAACATCTCTAAAGATAGTAGGCCAATAAAATCCAGCTTGTAAAATTTTATAAGCAGTTTTATCAATCCTAAAATGTCCTCCAAATTCAGAATCATGACGTATCTGAATGATCAGCTCAGTTTCTTCAAAGGTACACATCTCCTCATAATAATATCTTTACATTATTTATATAAATAAGGCTCATCCCAAAAATATGCTTTTGCGTCATGAATGAATTTTCTTTTGTTGTTGTAGTGTCAGCATAGGTGGCAAAATATCACTTACAATATAGTTAACAATATCAACATACCATGGTATTTTCCACTCATTAATATTATAAAGTTGTTCATCAAGGAAACTGTCTGTAATTTCATTTTCAATATAAAATAATTCATGATTTTCTAATCTTGACAAATGATCATCAATTTGATTATTAGTTCCCTTTCTATTAATAACCACAAGATCAAATTCTTGCATCAAAAGTATCCATCTAATCAACCTGGGTTTGACATCCTTCTTTTGCATCAGATATTTAATAGCAGAGTGATCAGTATGCACAACACATTTAGCTCCAATTAATTAAGATCTAAATTTATTTAAAGCATATACAATGGCGAGTAACTCTTTTTCAGTAATAGTATAATTAACTTGTGCATCATTAAGAGTTTTACTAGCGTAGTATATAACTTTAAAAATCTTTTCATACCTTTGCCCAAGGACAGCTCCAATAGCATAATCACTAGCATCACACATCAGTTCAAATGGTTTTTCCTAGTTAGGTGCCACAGCTCCAATAGCATAATCACTAGCATCACACATCAGTTCAAATGGTTTCTCCCAGTTAGAAGCTCCAGAGTAGTATATAACTTTAAAAATCTTTTCATACCTTTGTCCAAGGACAGCTCCAATAGCATAATATAGCATCTTACATCAGTTCAAATGGTTTCTCCCAGTTAGGTGAAACTATAATAGGGCTTGTGATTAATTTTACATCACACATCAATTCAAATGGTTTCTCCCGGTTAGGTGAAACTATAATAGAGACTGTGATTAATTTTTCCTTTAATAACTTAAAAGCATTTAAACAACTTTCAAAAAATTTAAATTTTTTGTCCTTTTCTAAAAGTTGGCATATAGGTTTGGTAATTTTTGAAAAAAATTTAATAAAACGCCTGTCAAATCCAACATGTCCAAGAAAACTCCTAACCTCTCTTACATTAGTAGGAGATGTTAGTTTAGATATGTAAAATCCAACATGTCCAAGAAAACTCCTAACCTTTCTTACATTAGTAGGAGGTGTTAGTTTAGATATAATTGAATTTTTGCAGGGTCAGCTTCCATACCATCTTCCAAAATTTTATGCCCTAACACAATTCCTCCTGCAACCATAAATTAATTTTTGCAGGGTTTGCTTCCATACCATCTTCCAAAATTTTATGCCCTAACACAATTCCTCCTGCGTTGCAGGGTCTGCTTCCATACCATCTTCCAAAATTTTATGCCCTAACACAATTCCTCCTGCAAAACTTCTAACCCCTCTTACATTAGTAGGAGGTGTTAATTTAGATATAACTTGAATTTTTGGAAGGTCTGCTTCCATACCATCTTCCAAAATTTTATGCCTTAATAAAATTCCTCCTGCAACCATAAATTGAAGGCTTGCTTCCATACCATCTTTCAAAATTTTATGCTCTAATACAATTCCTCCTGCAACCATAAATTGACATTTCTCCCAATTTAGAACTAAATTAGTTCTTTTGCATAACTCCAAAACTTTTTCAAGATAATTTAAGCATGCGTCAAATGATGTTACAAATGCAGCGAAATCATCCATAAATACTTGCAATCCATCATCAATTAACTTACTAAATATAGACATCATACATCTTTGGAATGTTGTAGGTGCATTACATAATCCAAAAGGCATTCTTCGAAAAGCAAAAGTTCCAAAAGGACTAGTAAACGTTGTTTTTTTTTTATTCTCAGGAGCAATAGAAATATGATGGTAACCGGTATATCCATTTAAAAAATAAAAATACTTGTGCCCAGGAAGCCTATCTACTATTTGGTCTAAAAAGGGTTAAGGGAAGTGATCTTTCCTTGCGGCAGTGTTTAATTTTCCATAATCAATGCAAATAAGTCACCCAGTAAGTTGTCTGATAGGTATTAATTCATTATTTACTTTTATTTCAACAGTCACTCCTTCTTTCTTAGGAACACAATGAATTGGAGTTACCCACGCACTATCTAAAATAGGATATATAATTCCAGCGTCAAACCATTTCAAAATTTCCTTCTTAACTTCTTCTTTCATCATTGGATTTAATCTCCTTTGTGGATCAACTCTTGGTTCATATTTTTCATCTAATATAATTCTGTGCATACGAATTGAAGGACCGATTCACTTAATATCAGCTAAGGTCCAACCAAAAGCTTTTTTTATATCTTTTCAATGTATCTAACAGTCTTTGCTCTTGCAAATCATTTAATTCTGAACATATAATAACTGGTAATGTAGAAGTCTTCTAAAAACACATACTTTAAGTTGCTAGGCAATACTTTCAACTCAAGTTCAAGTGGTTTTATAATTGACGGAAATAGATTTTTATCAGCATTTTCCGTAATATCCAACATCTCACTCTTTTCTAAACATAATCTAATTCTTCATTTTCCAATTCATCCAAAACAATGTCGTTACTCTCTTCAAATTTTTCTTTCTCTTTTAGGATTTACCCTTTTAGAATTTACCCTTTAATTTGTTCGTTACTCTTTTAGGATTTACCCTTTCAGAGGACCATTGAAAATTATTGGTGGCCATCTCTTTTATTAAAGAACAGACCTCATCAAAAGGTTTTGACATTAACGAACCACCTGCCACAACATCTATAATCGATCTAAGAGATCATACTAATCCATTATAAAAAGTTTGAATTATCAACCAATCTGGTAACGAATGATGAGATCATTTTCTAAGAAGATCTTTAAATCTCTCCCAAGATTTGCATATTGACTCTCCATCAATCTGACAGAATGATGTTATGTCATTTCTAAGTTTAGCAGTTCTGAATGGAGGGAAATATTTGGATAGAAAGTTCTGTGAAAGTTCTCCCCAAGTTCTAATAGATCATGGTGCTAATGAATTTAGCCACACCTTAGCCTTATCCCTCAGTGAAAAAGGAAAAAGTCTAAGTCTAACAACATCGTTTGAGACTCTGTCATATTTAAAAGTAGCACACAGTTCTAAAAAACTAGCGAGGTGTAAGTTAGGATCTTCATTTGGTGTACCTCCGAATTGATTATTTTATATCATTTGGATAATAGCAGGTTTAAGCTCAAAAGAATTAGCAGCTACATCAGGATTTTGGATAGATAAGTGAATTTCATCTGCTGTAGGAATTGCATAATCTCGTAGGGGTCTAGGTTGGTGTTCATTCTCTATTCCTTGATTGTTCATGTTGTTTTCCATTGTATCAGAATTTCTAGGTTCTCTTCTTAATCTTCTAATCTTTCTAACAGTGCGTTCTAATTCTGAATCCTAGGGTATAAGATTTTTAAGTCCAAATTTACGCATACAATTTGAAATCAACACACAGTAATATAATTAACTAAATATAAAAATAAGTTGCAATTTAAGTAAAAATTTTCTAACAATCCTAATTTGTCCGTTACTTTAATTGTGATTTTACTCACTCACGTCCCCGACAACAGCGCCAAAAACATGACCGAGACTTTATATATGCTTAAAAATATAAGATAAATATGGACAAAATAAATATTCAATAATTGTAAAGTCACACTTATCAACGCAAGTATATGCATCGCACAAGTAATATAGGGCTCTAATGGAGTCCTAGATATCGATCCCATAGGGAGTAGTTTAGAACTACAAACTAAGATTTTAGAAAAGCAATACTTTAATTGCAACAACAAAGTTCAATTTGCTTATCTGTCACTAATAGACAATTGAAATAAATATGTAATTTTAATAACTATTAAATAACTCACATTATACTGATAAGGTTTTTAATGTGATATTCAATATATAAGAAAGCATCCTTCTCCTTGTCGCTTATGAGTCACTAATAGGCAATTGAAATAAATATGTAATTTTAATAACTCTTAAATAACTAATTATACCTATCACTAATAAGCAATTGAAATAAATATGTAATTTTAATAACTCTTAAATAACTAATTATACTACATTAATAGACAATTGAAATAAATATGTAATTTTAATAACTCTTAAATAACTAATTATACTAATAAATTGTTTACAATTAAAATAAATATGTAATTTTAATAACTATTAAATAACTAATGATACTAATGAGGGTTTAAATGTGTTATTCAATACATAAGAAAGCATCCTTCTCCTTGTCAAGAAATTATAGTGAATGGATAAAATGAATTAGTTCAAATGTATATTTTGCTTAAAAGGAGCATAACTATTCTTTACCCTTTGGTCCAGGCATAAAGAACATTGACTAATCCTACGCTTGTTTACTAAATCTGCGGCTCGGCTGGGAGGATACCAGCTCTCACTTTAGAGCTCCCACATTCCCCTCGCCTGAGGGCTAATATCTACACTTCAGCACCCAAACGATAGGATCAAATTAGGGATTTTAGTCTGTCACTCTAAAATCTCCAAATCTACACCGATAATATTATTTCCCTATTTATTTGCACCCAACTTCCAAGGTCTTTGACCTTCCTGAATCTTGGATGTAAACTTCACTTTAGTTGTAAAGCTCAACATATTTTAACAAATCAATTGGCCATATTGAAAGTAAATTAAGATCGAAGTGAAAAGATCATCACATTTTCTTAAACATTTTCAGGGCTTCACCGATTCAAATCACCATTTCACAAATCTCGAGATAAGGAGAAAGACAGAGAAAACTACTCAGATCTCATGGGAAAAACACAACAAAACTTGAAATTCATATATAAAATCATAGTCATACAAACTACAAAAAGTAAATAACTTATCTCTAATTTCTCCCCAAGAACACTCCTCAAAGTTCTTCTAAATCTCTTTCTTTCTTTACAGCACACAGAATTCCTCTTCAAAGTAGCAAGGAGGAAGAAATCTCTCACTTTATACAATCTCTCGAAGAATTCCTCAATATTTAGGCTCTCTACACTTGTTTCACACTTCAATTTTTAAGACTTCCCCTCTTATTTTTGGCCAAAAATAGTCTTTTAAAGTTGTGGATGAGCTTTCTCAAGAGTTGCCTAAGCATCTCTTCAAAATTTGGCCTTACTCAAAGACTGATTGTGCATAACCGCTGACCTCGCCGTTGGCGGCCTTGAGGGCGCCGCCGGTAGACCTTCTTCATGAATTAAATCTAGAGTCTCAGGACAATCTCGCCTTCGGCGGGGTTGATGCCGCCGTCGGCGCCCTAGTTCATTTCTGCTCATTTTGGTCCTTTTCACTCCAAATTCACTCATTTTTGCATCTTTTTGCTCCAATAACCCTAATTCATCATTCCTGTAACAAAACATCAAAAATACCATTCTTTAAAGTATAATATCATAAAAAATAGTATAAAATAGGTATGAAAATCTCAACATATTTTTGTTTGGTCAATCTACTTGATCGTGTCTAAGGATCCCAGGCGGATTCCCCTATCTGTCATTTGTGAAGTTGTAGCAGCAGACACACTGGATAGTAATCCTTTCTTTTGCTCGCATCCATTTCCTTGGCTCGGAATAGGTCATTTCCATAAGTAAACCTACTTGAACTCTGTCCCTTAGGTTAAAATTGCAGTCAAGAATACTTTTTTTATTAGTCTCTGAGAAGACTTTGGTATAGAGTTCTAATCCCTCCAGTATGTTGATGAATTTTCCCTGAAATTCTTCATAAAATTCAAATTCTCTTTTATTTACTTTGCTTATTTTGTAGTACTCCATTGTACTAGGGGTTGGTAGCTGTCATGGGTGTTCCTCCCTTTGAACGTTGGCAGAAACCCAAACTGGCGTTGGTTAAACTGGAACACGAGACTCGGCGTCTAGCGGAATGTACAACTGTGGGATCCACGGTACATACTGATATGTCCCTAGTGTGACGTATGACTCATCCATCATAAAATATGAAGTATGAGACCCATCAGTGCTGGAGGTATACCCTTCAAATGTACCAAAATGTTATAAAAGTAGAACACTACAATCCGGGAATTCTACACACACCCCCGTGGTAGATGTCCAGGCCGTTATTTCAGCGTTGCATGTCGGGCAATTCTTGCATAAAACATCTGAAACTGAAATTGTATCTAACTCTGCAATGAATCCCGGTTCTTCATCTGTGGTGGGTAGGTTGGTAGAAGTTTCTTTCATGCCGGATCATAAATATGCCCCTCAGGAATATGGGTGAGTAAGTTGTTTGTCTCTTTATGACATCTGCGTCCTTGTTGTAGAAAAGCCCTCTACTTCTTGCGACTAGCATTCTTACGTTGCATCCTGCAAAGCGAAGTACTTGGCAGTCGCTTGTTATTTGCGGCTACTAGGCCTCCAGCTGGTGTAGCTATCATGGAGGGCAGACAGTTGGGCCCTTCCATCGGATCTTGTTTAGTTTCCACGTTCTTTCATTTATGTGATACATTATCTTTGGCGGTCAACCTCAAGAGTGAAGGCAATCCATCTTTCTCCCTACAGCTGACTACATTCATGAGAGGGCCTTCGTAGTCCAGGTTAACCTGGTTAAAATCCATGTTGAAGTCTATGGTACCACTCTGCGGCGCCATCTCCTCATTTAATGTGAGGCTCTAGCCATCCTTGAAAGCAAAGATCAGCCTCTCTCTTGACATTTTTCTATAGACGACAGGAAAAACATCAATGGGCCGAAAGTTGGCATGAAGAAGAACAAAACAAGGTATTTATTAAAGTGAATTTTAACTTATTTTAGTGAAATTAATTATTTATTTATGTATGAATTTAATTTTGTCGAACATTATACTCAAAAGTGGAAAGGAGAAATTTGAAGTTTAAAATATTTTTTCAAAATTTTTATTATATTGAGATTAATCGCAAAAATTGGACCCGTTCATAGACATTGGCCCCATAGATAACCCCAAAACAATCAAAGTTTCAAAGTTTCAAAGCAAGAAGAGGCAAGCAACATCAGACTGCATAATAGGTTTTCAGATGTCATCCATTTATTGGTAACATGGGTCTTTTGTCCTGGAAGTCCACTAGCTGGTAGGCTCCTCCTGTGTAGCTCTTTTCAACAACAAATGGTCCCTCTCATGTTGGCTCAAGTTTTCCACCTATTTTTTGGCGTGCAAGAATAGGCCTTTTAAGCATAAGTACGAGGTCACCAACTTTAAATGTCCTTGGGCGGACCAATTTGTCATGGACTTATACCATCTTCACTTGGTAAAGCTCCAAGTGTTGTTGTGCTTCTAATCATTTTCCATCGAGAGTCTCCAGTTCTTCAAGTTTGATTCTTGCACTTTCTCCTATTGTGTATTGGTTGACAACAACAACTCTAAGAGACAGTGTTTGGATTTCTAGCATAACACGGCCTTGGATCTGTACACGAGCATATGGGGTGTACACTGAGTGGGTGTCTTAAAAGTTATCCTGTAGGCCCATAAGGCTTCTAATAGTTTGTTGTGCCAATCCCTTTTGTTTTCATCCAGTGTTTTTTTTCAAAATCTGTACCAGTGTTTTGTTGAAGGCTTCAGTCAGACCATTTGCTTTAGAATTGTAAATCGTAGAGTATCTCCAATGTATCCAACATCTTTTGATAAAATTGTTGATCTTTGTGCTTTTGAAAGCTGTCCCATTGTCATAAATTACTCTTCATGGTACTCCAAAATGGTAGACAATTTAACTTTTGAAAAATTAAAGGATGTGATGTCCCGTAACCTCACATAACGGCACTGCCTCTGCCCATTTGGAGAAGTAATCTATATCAATAAGTATAAACCTGTGTCCTTTGGAAGATGGAGGGTCTATTAGACCTATTATGTTTGTGCCTCAACACTCGAATGACCATGAGGCAACATTTGGGGTAGCACATTCGGAGGCTAGTGTAAGACCACCCCATGAATTTAGCATTGGTGACATTTTCTAGCTATATCCATGTAGTCAGACATCATTGCTGGCAAATAACACCAGAGTCTTTTTATCTTTATTTTCATTTTTGGCCTTGATTAGTGAGCGCCACACAATCCGGCATGTACCTCTTTGATAATATTCTGTGCTTTGACTTTGTTCAAACACGGTAGCCACATTTGATCGAATGATCTTCTGTAGAGAACTTGTCCCATCAGAGCGTAAGACATAGCCGTTTTATGTGATATGATGTGCTTTAGACTTTTCTTCTGGCAGCTTTCCAGTTTACAAATATTCTATTAATGGCTTGCACCAATCTTTACTGATGTATGCAACTGCATTTGTTATTTCTTCTTTTCCAAGCTTGCATAGAGCTTTGAGGTTGAAATGAGATAAGACTTCTTTTCCTTGCACTGTGATTTCAATAGAATCCTCTAGGGGCATGCCATTTCCTTAATAAGTTTTGCTAGACCGTCGGCATGGGCATTATCTCTCATAGAAATCTGGTAGAAAGTCAAATCGGGAATTTGCTCCAGGAGCTTCATCGTGTACTGATGGTATTTTGCTAACCTTGGTTTCAGAATTCTGTATTGTCTGATGACGTTTTGGGTGACGAGTTGTGAGTCGCCATAGATGGCAATGTTCATTATATCCATTGAGATTGTAATTCCAAATATTGTGATTAAAGTTTCATATTCTGCTTTATTATTGGAGCACAGCTATGTCAGGTGGTATGAGAAACTGAACATACCCTTATTTGGAGTGATAAAGATCAAACCAATCCCTGCTTTAACTAGTATAACTGTGTCTAATCCTTTGTCTTTTCTGGCTTATCCTTCGGTATTAGGCGACGACTCAGGTAGTAGAGTGCATTTTCTTTACCCTCATCATTAACTTGGGCTAAGAGTGCTCCAAGTTAGTCGTCTAAGGCTGCGGTATAAAGTATCAACGGTTTTCCTGAGATAGGGGATGCCAAGAAAGGAGGTGTCATTAGATATTGTTTAACATCTTCAAAGGCCCGCTGGCATTTCTCTTCCTAAAAGAATTCGACATCCTTTTTAATTAATGTCAAGAAAGGCTGACACCTACCTGAGGGATTAGAAATAAAGTGTCTCAGATATGCCAACTTCCCCTGAAAGGAATGTAGTTTTTTTCAAGCTTTTAGGAAGAGGCATTTCCGAGATAGTTTTAATTTTATCCGGGTCGATCTCGATTCACCGATGACGGACAATGAATCACAAAAATTTCCCAGAGGTAACGCTAAAGGCACACTTTATGGGATTCATTTTAAGGTCATATCGTCGTAATCGTTCAAAAATGATCCTCAAATCGTACAAATGGTCTATTTTTTTGTTTACTTTTGATGACCAAATCATCCATGTAGCATTCTACTTGGTTGTGAATGAGGTCATCAAAAATCTTTGTCATTACGCGCTGATATGTTGCTCCGGCATTCTTTAGGCCGAAACAACATCATTGTGTAGCAGAAAATTTTGATATGTGTTCTGAAGGCTGTAAGTGTTGCATCCTCGGGAGCCATTTTGATTTGGTTGTATCCCGACGATCCGTCCATGAAGGAGAAAATNTTATTGGCTAACCACGTGGGGTACTACTCTTCTTTAACGAAACTGGCGTCTATCAATTTCTTTACCTCAACGATGACTTGTTGTTCTATTTCGAGGCGCATTCTCCTGGGAGCTTGTTCTACTGGGGCTACATTATTATCCACCCCAAGTTTATGGACTGCAACCTCTGCTGATAGTCCTGGCATTTTATCATAGCTCTACGCAAAGCAATCTTTGAATTCTACTGATAGTTTGACCAGTTCTGCAGATTCTTCGTCATTAAGTAGAGAACTTATAAATGTGGGTCGGGGGTCGTTCTTCAGTCCCGAGGTTAATCTCTTTCAATTCATCGATAGTGGATATAATTTCTTCCTCAAATTCTGGCGGAGCACCCTCTATTGGTTGATCAGTAGAGTCATCCTTCATATCAAGACAATCCTCTTCTGACTTACTAGTAACAACCATGCAAACTTCAGAATCGTCGACTGGTTCAACTGTACCAAATCCGAGACCTTCTTTTGAATTGGGAGTTTGTCTTTTAGTATTCCACAATTTTTCAAAGANTGTCTTTTGGGCATGTCTTGTTCAAATCTCTGAAGTCGACACAAATACTCATTTGTCTATTTTTCTTCTTAATAGAGACAATGTTAGCCAACTAGGAGGGGTGCTATTCTTCTTTCACAAAGTTGGTGTCTATTAATTTCTTCACCTCGGTGATGACTTGTTGCTTTATTTCAAGGTGTATTCTCTTGAGAGCTTGTTTTACTGGGTTTATATTCTTGTCCACCCCAAGTTTATGGACTGCAACTTCTGCAAACAGTCTTGGCATTTCATCGTAGCTCCATGCAAAGCAATCTTTGAATTCCATTAATAGTTCAATCAATTCTGAAGATTCTTTATCGTTTAGTAGAGAACTTAAAAATGTAGGCCGGGGTTGTTCTTCAGTCCCGAGGTTAATCTCTTTCAATTCATCCACGGTAGATTTAATTTCCTCCATAAATTCTAGCAGAGCACCCTCTATATCAAGGCAATCTCTTTCAATTCATTAGAGTCATCCTCTATATCGAGGCAATCCTCTTCTGACTCACCGGTAACAACCATGCAAAATTTAGAATCATCAACTGGTCCGACTGTACCAAATATGAGATCCACTTTAGAATTTGGAGTTCGACTTTTACCATTTCATAATTTTTCAAAAATTTGAAATTTACCTTTTGGTATTTGTTTTGGTAAGTGTCCCTGTCGAATTCATTTTTGAACACAAGGCGAGAAGTAACCAAAAGACAATTCCATTAATTCATTAGGATCATCATCCAAAAATTAACTTCTGAACACAAGGTGAGAAGTAACCAAAAGGCAATTTCATTAATTCATTAGAATCAACATCCAAATTTACATGTTTTGTTCCATTAATTCATTAGAATCAACATCCAAATTTACATGTTTTTTAAGCTCAGTAGAGGTAGGCATTTCCATTAATTCATTAGAATCAACATCCAAATTTACATATTTTTCAAGCTCAGTAGAGGTAGAAGCATGGTAAAATTTGATCGAATTTTAACCAATACTACGGACTTCCTTGACCTCTTAACTTTCCACATTTTGAGGGAGAATCAGAGTAAGGGTCATAGAATTCACATAGTGGTTTATCCGATCATACATTGTTTCATATTCATTCTTCTCTGTATCTTCTAAGGATATCTTTTACTGAGGTTTCTTCCGTCTTGTCATCATTATCACGTCTTTAGAATTGTCTTCATCATCAACGTTGATGGTTGGCCTAGTCTCTTCAACAACTAAATTGATCCTTCCTCGTCCGTGTCCCCGGCCTCGACCTCGGGTGCGCGAACTAAAAGAACCTTCACCAACTTGTTGTAAGGGAGTAGTGGAAGATTGCTGTAGCAGAGTTGAATGGCCTTATCTTTGTAATTCTTCTGAATCTTCATCTTTGTTTACAATAACTTCAAGAGAGAAGATAGTCCTCTTTGGAGGCTTGTAGTAGGCAACATCTTCATGGATACCAACTTCATGCACTGAAAATGGTTGTAGGTCTCCTTTGATGCAGTTTTCTTGACCATCTTTACAGTATTTGATGCAATGGTGTAGAGATGATGGAACCATATTGTGCTCATGATTCTATGGTCGACCCAGCAGAGCATTAAAAGAGGTCTCTGCATCGATGATATAAAATTTAGCGGTTGTCACGAGTTCTCCAACCTTCATAAGTAATGGAATTGATCCAAGGGCTCTTTCTCCCTTTTGGTTGAATTCTCTTAACATCATTTTTTTTGACCGTAAGCACTTGAACTTCAATATCCAAATAGGTCAATGTTCATAGGCTCATCAAGTTAAGAGATGCTCCAGGACCTAATAATACTCTGGACAACACAAATCTGCCAATGTTGACGTGGATGTAGAGTGGACGGTTGTGGTCGGTGGTACCGAGCAACAAGTCTTCATCTGTGAAGGTTACCCCAGGCTGTTCTTTCAACGAACAAACTTCATCTGAGGATGTGCTAGCCACGTGAGCTAAGCAAATTTTTGGGTCAGGTAAAGCTGTAACCAGAGACTCTCTCATCTCCTTTGACAGGATCAGAGCGTTGTAGATGCTTAATCGGGTCGACAACTTTCTAAGATGAGCAAGCACATTGTAGTCTATTTTGTATGATCCTCTGATTTTTTCTTGATCATATAGTTCTTCCGCTGGTGGAGGTGGAGGTATCTCTTCTCGGGTCATTATCTGCTTTCCTTTATGTGTTAGAGCTGTTCTTAGTGGCAACACATTTCCGCTCCTTAAGTTAACTTCTGTGATTTCTTCTTCTTGAGATATCATTGTTAAATCTTCCGGTGTCTCTTCCTCTTTGTTGGAAAGATCCAAGTTGATGGTAAGCGGTGTACCGTGATGCTCAAGAATTGGCTCCTCGTTATTGGTGTTGTCGTAAGTAGTATCATTGATGTCTTCTTTGGACTTGACAACGAGTTTGTCAGACTTCTGAATATATCTGGTAGTTTAAGCTCTGGCTTCTTCATCAGACTTCTAAATATTTTAGGTATAGCTTCATCTTTGAAAGAATACACCGTTTTATGTCGTTCTAACAGGGACATTTTCTTATCCCTTATTCAAGGTGATCCTTCTGAGGTGGTCGCTGGTTGGATTGACTACTCTATTTCTGAGCATACTATGATGAAGACTGGCGAGGATCTTCTGCATATATTTTTATGAGCTCCTTTCTATTGTCATTGGTCGCTACTACTGCTGATTTCTTTTCGAACACTCTGGCCACCTTAGCCTTTTTGTGTGGCTCCATATGCTTGATTTCTTCTTCAAGACTATTGGCTTTACTAAGTATCTTCTTGAAGGATTTGATGGTGAGTCCCTTAAGCATGAAAGCTACTGGCCCATGAATGCTCTTCAGGAAGAATTTTAAAGCATGATGTTCCTGTAGCTGAGGTCCACATTTCATGCTAAGGTTTCTCCACCTCAAAATATAGCCCACCAAAGTTTCGCTAGGCTTTTGTTTTCCATCATGAGCTCTCCAATAGACACATGATGCTGCGCTCTGACAAATATTTTTATAAAAAGTTGTTCCAGCTTGGAAAATGTTTTAACTGATCCGTTGGGGACGTCTGTGTACCTGTCAAAAGAAATTCCTGACAAGCTGCTGACGAACTGCTGGAAGAGTAGAGCTTCACTATTTCTCGTGTTGCCACAGCTGCCTCAGAAATGTGCTAATTGATGTCTGGAATTTCCAGTCCCATCAAATATCTTGAAGTTTGGGGCCGCAAAACCCTTGGGGAAAGGAACGACATCGAATTCCTCCGGGTAAGGTCTACCCTTTAGAATTAATACACCACCCTTAAATTGGGTTAAGGCGTCCCGCACTTGTTCAACCATTTGCTTGGATTCCTTTTCTGGTATAGCACCTGATGGAGAATCCTTTCTATGTTGCTCATCTCTATTTGTTGAAGCAACCTCTCTCCTTTCATCTGTGAATGCCCTTGTATGGTGGCAATAGCGGTCATGGTTGTGGTCATCTCTTCTATTCTTTTCTCCAGTCGACTAACTTGCTCATCCCTTAGGAGGATAGCCCTACGCAGTTCATCTACGGCATTCTCTTCAGTATGAGGTTGAGCCTCGCATGCAGATGCGGAGGCTCTTGTTTCGATTACATGGACATCCATTAAATCTTCCTCCAAGTAATCATTGTAATCAAAATTTTCATCATCGCTATCAACGGAAACTTTATGTTCTCAAGCTAAATTGGAAATCTCAATCCCGAGTTTCTAAACTTTCTCTTCAATTATTGATTCTTTGATTGCTTTAAGATCTGGAGGACCCTGATGGACATCCTCTACTTGTTCCTCCATCTCGCTGCTATTGTTGCGATGATGTCTGATATTTCAGACCTTGGTTTCATTCCCTGTCCTTGTCTCGTGAGCTTACTGGATTGTATCGGTGCAGCGGCCTTAGGTACCCATACCTTTTTCTTTTTTGACGATGATGTCTCAAGAAGGAGTGTCTTAGTATAAACAATAGTATGTCGAGGGTAAGTATGTCCCCCGTAGTGTAGACCAGCTACAGTGTCAGGTAATCATCTTGTCTTTGCCTTTGAGATTATATGTATATCTCCATAATGGGTGACGGGTAAGATTTTCGGACCCGGTCTCAACTTAATCGGTCGACTAAACGGAACCAAATGGGGATACAAGTAGATGTCACTCCAGTTGTCTTGTGAGACTGTTTAGCGGGCTTGACATCCTTCAAAGTTTCCTTCTTCATGCGAGGGGAAATTGCATCTCCTACTCGTTTAGTAATTCGCTAACTGAACATCCTTCTTTGGCAGCTAGCCTTTTGAAAACTGCACTAACTTGGGTGATAGAAGTGAACTTCTTTTTCTCCTCACCATGTCCATGAAGTGATGGTAATGCAGCAGAAATTCTTCAGATAATCTAATATCCATTGGTATCCGTGAGAGGATGGAATCTACTCCCTCATAAGAGTGGGTAAATCTCCTGTAACACTTATTCAACTTGATGAGGCTCCTTCTCAATGGGTGTCTCCTTGGGAGCCTAGGCTTTGATGGCCCTTCAAACTTTTCTGCTGTGTTTCCTCTTTTGAGTTCGAGTCAGGGTACAATCCTCAAACTTGATCTGATTTCAAACACATGTGGTGGGACAGTTAATCCCTCAGTTGGATCCTCAATAATCATTACTTCTTTCCCCTTAACAGCAGTGGGGCTAGCAGGTTTGGCGGGTACCGTGACGGTAGTAATTTTAGACTTCTTGCAGGCAGGGAAGTCTTGAAGGCAGTTCATGCTAAATTCTACAGACGGTTCATGTATTTCCAGTGCGATGATCTTCATTACCAAAAATGGGGCTTTCCCGATGATGACCTCGAGATCTTCAAATCCAGCTCTAAATTTGATGGTTGGAGCGAGGTTACAGGCTCCATGGCTCGTTGACAGGTTGCAGGAAAAGGTCAGCATCTGGTAGGCCATCGCATCAGGCTGCAAAAATAGAAATTTTTAGGATTAGCTAAATAGCTAAAAACCTCGTAATTTTTTAGTGCAAGCACTGAAAGTAGAGGTTGATCTGTAGACTGGGCGGGTCTTAATTTGTGGGTAATTTAAAATTTTGTTTAAGAAACATCAAGAGGTGTAAATTTTATTTAATATAAGAAAGTTTCAAAGTGCATGCAACACAACACGATTTGGTTTAACTTGCAAAGTAGCAAAGCAAATTTGGAAGGGAGATATGAAGTATTTTAGAACCCAGTGCGGGACCCATTTAGTGACAGACAATGCCCAGGTGGAACTAGTCCACCGACACACATATTGGGGGTCCGACTTCACATGAAATTTTAAAGAGTCCTTAATGGCCTTCTGAACACCTCTATTCAAAGATGGTTGAAAAGCTAGTCCTGATGTTCAAAGAGTTAACCGTACTTTCCTTAGAGAGAAATTGGTAAAGTATGCCAACAGAAGAAGGGTAATTTGGTCCAAGAGGGACATGGACACATTAGCGATGTGTGAAGATAATATTTCTTGATTTGTATGGAGAGAAATGCTTATCCCCAGTGGAGTCGCCAGAAGCTGTCAGTGCTATTTTTGGTTGGAGAGTTGCCCGTAAGAAGCTGTTGGTCACCGGAATTGAAATCCCGTTGCACGCTTCGGAAGGACGTTTTAATTTACATGAATATTTAGTTTTAGAAAAATATGAAATCAAACTGACATATTTTAAATGAAAGAGCACTGTACCTCAAATCCTATCTCTATCCCGAAGGATAAACACAAAGCTGATGATGAGGCTCGATCAAATAAATTGAGGGATATATGACATCCATTTGGTCTGTGAAACCTTTATATTTGCCAACAATTTCCTATGTTTAATATAAAGAATTAAAAAGGGTTTATTTTAGGTTGGGTTCGGACATGCTTCCTGTAAGAGCAAGCCCCTATAGTTAATTACATCTTAAATGATTAAAGTCAACTAAGAAGACTCTCGATAAAAATTAGGAAATATTATCTTCAAGGAGTTTCAAAGGGTAGAACTTTTCAAATGAAATCAGACATAGAGATGTGAAAGGGGATTGGTTCAAATTTGGAACATTTTGTTGTAGAGTCCAAAGGAGGAAGAACTAGGGATGTGAAGGATCCAGAGGAGAACCTCGGTGACTTCCCAAGCTATCCTAATGTTTGGCCTCAGTTTTGAGGAGGAATATTTTGGTGTTTCATTCTGCCAATTTTATTAGTTAGGGCTTACATTCGTATAAAACGATCACATAAATAGCCTGGAAGATGTGAGTATTTAGGTCGTGACAAACGACAACCTCGGAATCTTAAGACAAGTTAGGGCTTATTCTATAAAGCAGGGCTGTACAAAAGCCTAAAGATAAGGTGAGGATTTACATTGCATAAGCAAGCAACCTCAAAGTCCTATGGCTTTGTTGTTTAAGTCTAAGGAAGGAAGATTGGCTTAGCTAAGGAAGACAAGTTTTGTTGTTGAAGATGGTTATGCTGCCCACCATTCTAGCTCCAAGCTCCTTGTCGCAATGAGTTTGAGTTTTCATGTGGCCTTATGGTGTCAAGTTATGATGTTAAATTAGCTAGCCTTATGGTTGAAGTTCTTTAAATTTTATGGGGGCATGTTAAATTTGATTAGAGCGACACCGGTTAGGATCTTACGGTTTCCTCATTCCGACACCACTATTTTCTATTGGATTCAATTAGTTCAAATGAATTTACTAAACTCAACTTAATGAGTTCCATAATTTCATGTAGACCGTGGGAAGCCTCGTTAGCAACCATAGGTTACCTCCTCCGAGGGATTCCCGATCATTCGATAGAGACGTCTTAATTTAGTTGAATTTGTTGTTTTGTATGATGTTTGTGATTAAATTTTGAGTTGTTTTATATTCTGAATATTGTGGAGGTGAATTTTATCTTGGTTGATTTTAATTTTAGTTTTGGTTTTGGTTTTGGTTTTAGTTTTGTGGCTATCCTAATAGTTTTAGTTTTCATGCAGGGTGACATCATTGTTTAGCATGCAAGTTTTCAGGTATAAAAGTATAGTATGAGAGTACAAGAAAGACAAAGCTGTAAACTATAAAAGTGTACCTTGCGAGTCTTCTCGTTCCACCACCTGAAACTCAAAAGACATGTTAAAGCAGTTTATATGAAAGTGGGAAATAAAATTTTGACGACCTATCTAACCCTTGGTCATAACTTGGTGGGTCCTTAAGAGTTTAATTAAGGATGCTGTTGCCAAGAAAAATATATAAAGTTCAGTAGATTTCTGAGGTACCTAACAGATCTAGAGAAAGAAACAGGTCTATGCTATTCTCTCGCTGCCTGGTGGAAAATCTCGAGTTCTTTTAAACTTATTACGTTGCTTAATAATTCATCCTGTAAATACCTTTGGTGCTCAATGAACATTGACGTATCAATTATCTTTAAGAATAGGGTAATTATCATTTGTAATTAAATTTTTAATATTATGAGGGTGTAGACCCTTAAAGAAGCAAGTTAGTGTTATTGGAACACTTAAACCAAATTTTAGTCCTAATTAGGCTTGTAGTGTTTGAAAGATGTTCTAATTTTAATTGAGTTTGTTTTTCTAATCTTCATTTAATCAGCCTTAATTTAGCCTAAGTCACTATTAAGCCCTAAAGACCTAAATGAGTGTCTTAATTAATTTTGAAGAGGTTAAGCTTTAGATGGTCATGATTCATGATTTATATTTTATTTGAAAATCAAAATAGGTTTATTAAATTGATTAATTATTGACTTAAAAAGTCACACCCCTAAGTTCCGGGTTCATTTATTTTAACAAACTTCCAAATTTTAATAATTTAGAAATTTATTAACTTATATTTTCAATTAAGAAAGTGAGCTTGGTTTCTATAAATTAACCCCTTGTGTTTCAAACATCCAAATTAAGATCAGAGGTTACCCATTCCCTCCTTAAATTAAGCCTAAATGTTAATTACGGCTAAATTTCCAAAATTACACATTTCCCCTAAGGCTTTAACACTTCATAATTCATCAAATTTAATCCAAATGACTTTACAATTTTTATCCTACCTCATTCATGGGTCAATTAAGACATCAGAAGAGAAAATGTGATTTTTCGAATTTAATTTATTTTATATAATTATTTTAATGCAAAAATAAGATTTTTCAAGGAAAATTCCTGTTTAATTTAATTTATGTAATTATTGTCATGCAAAAATAAGATTTTTCAAAGAAAATTCCTAACTTGACCAAGGTAAATGCTAATCCCTTGAAATTTTTATTGGAGATAGATTTAGACTAGAGAAGCCTTTAGACCAAATTTCATGATTTTTTGAATTTTATTTGAATTTTAAGAATTGTTTTAAATTCTGGGGTATTTATAAAATATAAAATATTTTAAATGGGGAAAATTAACTTTCATATTTTTGAAAAGTCCTCCTGAGGACAGAGAACTCAAAGGAGAAGATTTTATATTTTTTTGAATTTTTTTTAATTTATTGGAATTATTTTTAGTGAAAACTCATTTTTAGCCTTTAACAATTAAATTTTAGCTTTGAAATTCAGTTTCTTTATTTAGAAAATCAGGAAAAATATTTTAATTATTCCTAAGTGCTTAAGAAGCAATTTAGAACATTTCCATGAGTTTTATTATTTTTTATGATTTTTAGGGTTTTTTATTTATTTAAATATCTAAAATAGACTAAAAATCAAGTTTTTATTTTAAATATCATTTTATTTTTTACAAAATACCCTTGATCACAGAAAATTCAAAAACTATGTTTTATAATTTTTCAAGTTATATTTTAATTATTAAAAATCATTTTAGTGCCAAAAATTTTAATTAACTTGAAAAATTAATGTAAGTTATCAAATGAACTTAAAACGCTTTGAAATTAAGTTATCAAATCACAGAGACAACAACATGCTAAAATTTCAAGCCATAGTGTGATTATTATTTGCATGGAGAATCAAAACATTCAAATCAGTGTTTAATTAAATAAAAATAAAATATGCGTCAAATGAATTCCAAATCATTTTCACATTGCTCTCCTCTATTCACAGAGCAAGTGAGTATTTTTATTTTATTTTTGTGATTTTTATACACAAAGATATGAATTTTTTAAGTTAGGGATCATTTTCTGAATTAATTAAATCCCTAATCATCTATTTAAACGCGTGGCGCCCCCTCAACTTATAGCGGCTCCGAAGATCCATTCGGCACGCTCCCATTTGACACCACCGTCCAACTCAGCGCTGACACAGCCTGCGATTTATGTTCAGAAGCGCTGTCTGGCTTGATCTCGACCGTCCATCTTATACACGCGTGATCGAACGACACTCCGTCATCTTCCTCGATAGCCTAGCCCAAGAACCGTCCATCTTCTAACCTTAAGGTATCTCTCATTTCTTATCCAAATTAGATGATTTTTTTTAAAAAAATGCTCATCTAGACTAGAGGAACATATCCATATGATTATGATGCCATCAAATCAACTCAAAGTAAATGGAGAGTTCAAATATGCTTGAGAATAAGAGAAGTTTTATGCCTTGGCTCTGAGAAGTGAAGCTTCAATCAGAGGTTCTTGGCATGTTTGTTGGGATCTAAGGAGGCTAGGGGTTGAGCCTCTAGTTTTGGTGTAAAGCCTAGGTGTGATTTTGATCAAAGTTGTTTTTGGGTGTTGGTTTAAAGCTATTGTAGAGGCTATTTCAGAGAGTAATTTGATTGGGCTTTGTCTTCTCTTGTTGTTATGAAGGTGTGGGCATAAGCAATTGAAGTTTGGTGGAGTTTTCAGGGATGTCTTGTTTCTGCCCTAATTTTTAAGCTCAAAATTAGGGTTACATAGGGGGACTAAGACAATGAAGTAATTGGAGTGGGCTGTGGAGGTCTCAAATAAGCTCTGTGAGTGATTTGGTAAGCTCTCTCTGAGAAAATTTTTTTATCACACCTACCATGGCCATGGAGGTGAGTTTTTATAAAAATTGCCATGGGGTGTCTCTCAGAGAAAATGTTTGGGTGCATTGTAGTGCTTATGTGGAGGGCAGAGGAGCTCTACAATTTATTTTAGCTGAGCTAGCCTCTAGTTTTGATTTGGGTGAAATTCAAGAGGGGGTGGCCCTAAATTTTGGCTTATCTAGTGACTAGGCCAGCCGACCATGACAAGGTGAGGTGCATAGGAGCTCAGAGCATCCCGAGGAATCTGTCAAAGCAATTTAATGCAATGGGGTTTAGTTTTGGTAAGGGTATCTTAAGCATGTCCATTTTTGGAAATAAGATCCCTTAATTTGGGGGACTTTTGGTCCATGGCTTAGTTTAGGTGGTTAGATGGGTTTTGGCTCAATCTTAGGGTCTAACCAAGGGCTGACGTGGAGTTAATTTGATTGCTTTAAGGTGTTTTGGTCATGTTTAGTGCATGGGTTCAAGTGATCAATGTTTGGTTTTAGACTAGTTTATTCATGTCAATTGACCCAATTGATTGATCAATATTGTGTATATGACTGTTATGAAGATTTTTGGTTTAGGTTTGAAGTGATTTTGAGTTCAATTTGTAGGTCAATTTAAGAAATTTTTGAAATTTGGTCAATTTGGGAATGTTGGGCTAGACATGGGTCTAGGTTGGCTAGCCTTGGTCTAAGTCCAAATTGAATGGTTTAAATGATCAAGGGGGGATGTTGTGAAGATTTTTCATGAAGGGATGGAATGGAAATTTTGGGGCTAAGGCCATCCATTTGGTGAGATTTGGAGACATGGCCAATTTGGGGAAAATTTGGGGCTTTTGGGCTTATGTTGAATTCAAATGAAATTGAGTTCTCACCAAGGCCAATTGAAGGTCAATTTTGATGTATTGGGACGTTGTGGGCTATGAGTTCAATTTGGTGGAACCAAGCCGAAGGGCCAAAATTAGGTTTTTGGTTAGCTCAAAATTGGGTTCAAATCATGGACCAATTGATTTAGGATTTTGTCTAGATTGGTCATATCAAGAGTGAATTTGAGTTTAGAATTAAAATTGGCGTAAATTGAGACCCATTGGATAGACATTTGAGGGAAATTTGGGGGTTTTGATCAAAGATGGCCAAATTGGGTCATGTGATAGTTGAGAAAAATGATATTGGGAATATTTGAGAGATTTTGGGAATTTTTGGGATTTTTTAGATTTTTTGGAATTTTGGGGTAAAGAAAGGTATTTTGGTAATTTTGGAAGAATTTAGGGGAAAAAGGATGGGTTGGGTGTCTTGGTAGAGTTGGAGTGTCAACCATCATAAATAAGCCATGAATCAATGGAAACCCCATTTTGGGTCCTCAATGTAGTGATCTTAGCGAAACCCTAGCCTATGGCTAATGGGTTTAGGGGACAACCTACATGAGTCTCCCAAAAGTATCAAGGGATCAAAGCCTATAAGTTTAATTTTAGGATAGTGAGTGATTGTGAGTGTAAATGACTGCAAGTGAGTGCCTTAAGCCTATACCAATACCCAGGGTCAACCCTAAGGTCCAGCAGTCCTAAGGGTAACTCATCTTGAGTTCCCCCATAGGCACCCCACCAACTATGTGCTAGAGGTTAGGACCAATATGTGGAACTTCAAGTTGAATAAAAAAGAGTGTAGAATTTCTAATGGTGAGGGTTCCATGTTTAGTTTTCTATGAATAGTCAATAAGAAAGTCCTATGCTTAGACCTCAGGCTACTAAAGAGGAAAAACTAAACCTCAACCAAAAGTGAGGTCAACAAGGACTTGAAGCAAAAAGGAAGCAAAAGGATAAAATTTGGAGTCAAAATGGAGAAACTAAAAAATTGTTCAGCACTGACGATGCCATACTGGGTGCCGACAACACCGTTTGTCAAAGACGACGGAATTAATTGAATGGCCTCAGGCGCCGACTGCACTTGAATGAGTGTCGACAGTACTAGTGTTGGTGCAAGACCTATTCTAGAATATTCGACAAATTTAGATGCTTCTTGAAGAGTTTTTGGTTGCATCTATTGGAGAACAGACCTAGGCTTTTTTTAGGGCTGAAATGTTATCAAACCCCCTCCCCCCTCGCACCATTTTGAATTCTTCCACTCATTTCACTTTTTTCTCTTCACACGCCAACATTCCACGCCATTCCAGACCATTAGTTAGTTATTGTTCTTATAGTTATGAGTTTTTGTTGTGAGTTTAACTGTGAATTCTTCTCTAAGAAGTATTAGAGAGGGAGAGAAGTGAGAGATTTCTTCTTCCTACATTTCATAAGAGAGGCTACAAGGGATTTTCTTTGAGAAAGAGTTTCTGATAAGTGTTGTTTATTTATTATTTATGTATGAACTTTCTTTTATATATGAAATTTATGTTTTGTTATATATTTCTTATGAAGTCTGAGTAGTTTCCTTTACCTTTCTCCCTACTCTGAGATATGATAAAATGAAGAGATAATTTAGATGTGCTAATGTTAAAATTTAAAATAAATTGTGATGGCTTTTCAATTTCTCTCTTGTTTTACATTTTGATCTGGCCAATTGAATTGTTAAAATATGTTGTGAAACATATGATCTGGTAAATGATGTATGAGTTCTACAATAGAGTAAGAATCATATTTAAATCCATGAAGGAGTTTTTCGCTCATAGAATTAAATGCAAATAAATCGGGAAATATACTTTGTTATGTGTAGAATTAGAGATATTTTTAGGGTGATAGACAAAAAATCCTCAATTTAATTTTAGTGTTTAAAAACTAAAGTAAGAGTTAGCTTTCAGGGGAAGGGAAGCGGGTGTTCTGGAGTGTGAGTCAGTATCCTCCTAGCCTAATCATAGATTTAGGGACTAAACATAATATTATTCAATGATTTTCTATAACACTGAATCAGGGTAGAGAATTAAAATTTCTCCTATTTGGTAGAATACAAATCTAAAAAATTTATCTCATCTCATTTCACCAAAAATTCATTGTACTAAGAAAGATGCTTTTTCATATAAGAAATCTTCTCCACAAAAACATAGTTTTGTAGTTACTTTTTCAAAGTCTACATTTAATTTTTGCTAGTATTTAATAATATAATTTTGTTAGCATCTTACACATTCAAAATTAGTGACAGTAATTTAGTTTGATTTCTATGAATTTTCTAGTTAATTTATCATTTCAAATTTAAACCTTCCCCGTTGGATCGATAATTAGGACTTAAACAAAAAGTCTTATATTAGATGATAATGATATGTATACTTCCATAGTATCCCAATCCTAGGAGCTTAATGTTAATATTACATCAAGTTTTTGACACCGTTGTAATGTAGAGTCAACTTTATAAATTTTACATAACTATATTCAACCTGGATCAAGTTTTTGGCGCAGTTGTCGAGGAAGGTAACGGTAAATTAAATATATTTTGTAAATTATGAAATTTAGAGATAAAAAATATACATACAAAATTTTATAGAAAAAATAATTAATCCAAAATCCAAAAATTTATGTATATGTGTGTGGGTGTCTATATATATATATATATATA
>JXCR01109801.1:134704-147619 GCA_002079205.1 Phalaenopsis hybrid cultivar
AAAGCAGATATATATATATATATATATATATATATATAATGGAGCTGTTTGGGGTGGCGGCTGGTGTTCTGCTAGGGTTTCCATGGTTACCTATTCTGGCTGGTTGGTAGGCTGGTGGGGGAAGTTTGCTTCTTCTTCTTTGTTGATTATTTAGTGGGCTGGAGGTTCTTCCTGTACTTGGTTTTCCTCAGATTCTATCGTTTTTTTTTTGTTGTCTTCTGGTTTGTCCTAGTTTCTGTTTTCCCTCGCTGAGTTGGGGTCACCACTTGGTCCGTGGTGGTGACCACATTGGCGGCTGGGGTGGGTTTTCTCTGTTGAATTCTCCTTTGCTATTGGATTTGGTGGGGAAGTGTTTAGCTGTCACTTGGTTTACTGTTCCATTGTTTTTTGGCTTGCTGGTTCTCTGTTTGGTGGTTCATCACTTTTCTACCAGTGCTCCGAATGGCTACTAATATTGCTTTGGACACAAATATCCAATGGGCCAAGGCCACCTATTGCTGGGGTGGTTGGTCACCCTAAGGAAACTTTACAAAATATGGATAAATTAGTTTTTCCTCAGGAGTTTCATGATACTTTAGCTGGGAAAAGGACTTCTCCCTGTATACACCACGTTGGGTGTAAAGAGGGGGAACCTGTAGTTTATTTTTCTCCTCAGGAGGTTATCTCATTAAATCAAGAGGTTAAGCTTAATTTGGTAGGGAAATTCCAGCTTGGCCACCCTAAGATTGAACTTGTAGGGAGCTTCTTTGAGTCCTTAAACTTTACTGGTGCTTGGCAACTGGGGTTGCTAAATGGCAAGCACTTGCTTATTCAATTGACAATAGAAGAAGATTATGCTAAGCTCTTTGCCAAGCAATCTTTAGTTATTAAAGGGGCTACCATGAAACTTTTGAAATGGACTCCTGGATTTGATCCTAGCAAGGAACCTCCTGTGGTTCCCCTTTGGTTTAAGCTTCCTGGTCTCCCTATTTCATATTTCAAGTTGAATTTCCTATTTAATATTGGGCCTGCTTTAGGCAGGTCCCTTAAAGTTGATGGTCATACTTATAACAAGGCAAGACCAGCTCTTGCTAGAATTCTCATTGAAAGAGATATCACCACGCCTAAAGTTAAAAGAGTGTGGATAGGCTCTGAACATGATGGCTTGTGGCAGGAGGTGATCCTTGAACAAAGGCCTTATTATTTTCAACATTGTAAGATGTTTGGGCACACTAGGGGTAGGTACTATAAGCTACACCCACCAGTGAAAAGAAAATAGTCTTTTATAAAGGAACTTGACCCCACTCAACTTTCTAGGGTTAATGAGGATGACCTACAGGATGAGGTTCTGAGGTCTCCAACCCCTTTTGTTTCTAATACCCCTCCTTCCCCTCCCAAGGAATTGCTAAGAGAGGAACCCAACATCATTTCTATAGTTTCCCCTACGTTTGATTCCTTTGAGGAGAGGTTGCAGGATCCACTCTAGGAATAGCATTTTGAGACACAACATGTGATTGAAGGAGAGAAGGTTACTGATTTGAACCACCTATTGGGGGAGGACTTGGTTATGCAGACCCCTAAGAGAAAGAAAAAACAAACCAAAGAATCTCAAAGATTACAAAGAGAGGCAGCTTCCATTGGCAATATTCTGAAGGTTGGATCATCTCCTGGACCCTCTAGAGGGAGAACCAGATCTAGATGACAACCCTCACTCCATATTTACCCAAAAAAATGTTTAATTTCTCTCTTGTTTGGTTGTTGGCCTCTGGTCATTTTAAGTTTGTTAGAAGACTTTTAATTTTTTTCCTTAGCTTCAGTTGTCATATGTTGAGAATAGGTCTCTATGGCCTTTGGGTGATGGCCGACTTCTATCAACCCTTTTATATCTTCTATTTAAGAAGATATGGATAACTGTTTATTCTCCTACTTTTGTTTCAATTCAGCAAGTCACTAGTCATTTCTTTGGGTTGTTGTGATAACATTAATATTTTGAGAATGGGTTTAGCTGGCCTTTGGGTGATGGTAGGTTCCTACGTGCTGTCCTCTACCCCCTTTCTAGAAAGATATGGGAGCCTTTTTATTTTTTTCCTTTCTAATTTGAGCAAATCATTGGTCATTCTTCTGGGCTATTAGGATAACAGTCCTTTGGTTTCCATTTTACTTATCTATCAGATGATTAATTTGATGTGCTGGAACATCAAGGGGATTTCAGATCAGATGTCATTGATTAGAATTAAACAGTTGGTCAGGAAGCACATGTTATTGTGTTTTACTATTCTTGAAACTTTGGTTCACTGTACTTCTTGTAGATTTAAAAAACACTTCCCAAGTTTCAACTGCAATTACAATATTAATAACAAAATTTGGTTTTTCTATGGAAGGAATCTGAATGTTCAGATCTTAGATGATCAACCTCAATTTCTTCATATTCAGCTTCTATGGGATTTTCTACAAATTGAGACTACCTTCATTTATGCTAGGAGTTCTATCAGTGATAAAGCTACATTATGGCAACAAATCCAGTATCTTCAATCTTCTATTCATGGACCTTGGATCATTGGTGGAGACTTTAACAATATAGCTATATTGAACGAAAAATGGGGAGAGAAACCTGTTGGTATTACACAAATGTTACTCTTTAATTAGAACATCAGGAACACTGACTTTGCTGAACTTCCACATCAGGGGCCTCTTGACACTTGGAGAAGATGCAAACTTTTTGAGAGAATTGATAGATTCCTGGTCAATCAAGCTTGGTTGGATACCAACTTTATGACTAATATCTCCCATATTCCTTACACATGTTCTGATCACAGGCCTTTACTAATCTTTATATCCCCAAATATTGTTGCTCCCTTGCCAAGATTCAGATTCTTTAATGTATGGGTGGAACATCCTGAATTCCTTTCTTTTATTAAGTTTGTTTGGCTATCTGTTTCATCCTTCCCTCCTTGGATTAAACTATGGAAAATTCAAAAAAAAGTTGCTAATTTACTAAAAGCCTAGAGTTAGAACTGTTTTGGCAACCTTACAGCAAAGATTGAAGAGGCTAAAGCTACTGCGAAACAGACTGAATTAAACTATCAGATAGGGCTCTTTGATGAAAAAAACCGAATACTAGCTATTCATTGGGAGGAGGATTTCTATAAACAAAAGGCTGCCATCAAAAAGTTTGTTGATGGGGATAGGAATACAAAGTTTTACCATGCCTGTATTAAACAAAGAAGACACTCCAACACCATCCCAAAGATTAAAAATCACAATGGAATTTGGATCCAAGGTATTGATCTAATTCACAAAGATGCTATAGATCACTTTCAAAATCTTTTATCTGAACTCATGAGGCTAACCTCCTGAATTTTGATCCTAGCTTACTTAATGACAAATTCTCTGATATTCATTTCCTAGATTTAACATCTATTCCTACTGAGGAAGAAATTTGGAAAGCTCTATGTTCTATTGATGGTGACTAGGTGGCTGGTGCATATGGCTTTACTTCTACTATCTACATAAAAGCTTGGGAGGTGGTAAAAGCTGATGTTGTGGAAGCTGTCCAGGCCTTCTTCTGGGGGGAGGATATGCCACATTACTTTGCTCAATCCACCATAACTTTAATCCCAAAGGGAAACCAGAAATCTAATTGGGATCACTTTAGACCCATCTCTCTTACCACTGTGTTGTCTAAGCTTATTAGCAAGCTATTGGCTTTTAGATTAAAACCACCCTTATCATGGTTGATTTCTCCTAATCAGTCTGCTTTTGTTACAGGAAGACAAATTACTGATAATGTGCTACTTACACAGGAACTCTTTCTGGATATTGACAAGCTTTGGAGGTGGGGTAATCTCATATATTAGCTGGATATTTCTAAAGCTTATGATACTATCAGTTGGAATTTTATCTTGGAGGTTCTTAAAGCTAGGGGATTTCAAAATTCCTTTTGCCAAATCATTCATAGGTGGCTTAATAATAATTTTTATACCATTCTTCTTAATGGAAATTCTCAAGGGCATTTCCAAGCTAATAGGGGAATCAAACAAGGGGGTCCCCTTTCTCCATACATTTTCATTTTGGTTATGGATTACTTTTTTAGGCTTCTTAACCATAATTTTTCTGAAAGGCAATATCTCAGATTTTCTAATAAAGCAAATTTTTTCATAAGTCATTTATGTTATGCTGATGACTTCATATTATTTTCTAAGACCTCGAAACCAGCAGTGAAGAAGGTGGTCAGTCTGTTGAACTTGTTCCAATGGATCTCTTGTCTCTCCCTGAACTCAATGAAATGTCAACTTATCTTTAGCAATAAGCCCAATTTTGCTGCCAAAAACTGGATTAAAGTTTTCACTAGTTTTTAATCTGCTACCAGCACCTTGGTTTATCTTGGGGTACAGTTGATTAAAGTAAAGAAGATGCAAACTCAATTTGATGAGGTGGTTTCTAAAATTTCCAAACAAATCTCTTGTTGGACTAATTCTTGTTTGTCACAGGGGGGAAGGTTAACCTTAATTAAAAGTATCCTGACTTCTTTCCCTATGAATATTATGCAAATGCTGAAAATAAAAAAAGGCACACAGAAAACTTTGGAGGTGAGGTTGAATAAATTCTTGTGGGAAGGCAATCATAAACAAGCTCACTGGTTTAGTTGGGATAAGCTTTGCCTACCTCTTGCTGCAAGGGGGCTTGGCATGAAATCTTTCCAACAGCTTCGTGAAATCTTCTATTGTAAACTCTGGATTAAATTTAGAGAATAGAAGTCTTTGTGGGCTTACTATATGAAGTTAAAATATTGCAAGCATTTCCATCCAACAATTATCTGCAGAAAATATGGGGATTCTAGAATTTGGGCTAAGCTCCTACATATTAGGTGTTTGGCTGAAGACCTTTTTATCTAGGATGTGGGAGAAGGAGAAGTTGACTTTTGGTTAGATAATTGCTTTATTGAGGGTAAATTGGAACCATCAACCTCTCTGAACTCAGCTATCAACACCCCTATTCATCTTTGCTGGAATTATCATCATTGGAAGAGAGACATGTTGGCTTCTATGATGGATCCTGAACAAGTGTATCAAATTCTTAAGGTCCCAGTCACTCCACAGAAACCAGATAGAATTATGTCTAAAAACCCTCCTCATACCTCTTTTACCAAATTTGCATACTCCCAATTAAACAATTGGCACCATAAGGATTGGGGTAATACCATGTGGGTGAAATACCTCAGATATTATTCCCACTGATGATATACTTAAACTCAAGGGTCTAAAAAGACCTTCAAGATGTACTTTTTGTTGCCAACAAGAGGAATCCTTAAATCATGTGTTTTTCTCTTGTCTTGTTGCTCAAGGGGTTTGCACACAGGTAGCTCCTAATCTTAGTTTCCCTTCTCATTCACTGAATGTTGGTAACTTCCTTAATTGCTAGAAGGTTTGAAAAGAGAACCATGTTGAAATGATCCCCTTTATTACTACATGGTTCATATGGATGGTAAGAAATAGCAGTAAATATGAGGGGAAAACCCAAAGTGCTACACAAATTGTTACCAACCGCTTGGCATATACTCTTAAGATAATAAATCTCATGGGGGTATAAGACTAAAGTTCCTGGGTGCTCCCAAATCCTTAATACTCAAGTTTCTTCTGCCAAATCAAAATTTATGTTGTTCCATTGGAAGAAACCTTCTTACCCTTGGATCAAAATCAACACTGATGAGAGTTATAGGAGACACACTGTTGGTATTAGGGGGATTTTCAGAAATAATGCTTGGGAATTTCTACTGCTTTTCCAATATCCTACTGATGCTCTCAATGCTTTGTAGGCTGAAGCCTTAGTTGTGGTATAAGCTCTTCAAACAGCTGTTATTATGGGATGGAACCTACTAATCGTGGAAATGGACTCCTTATGGCTGTTCCAGCTCTTAAATGATAACATCTCCCCACCTTGGTTTCTTCTACATGCTGTTAAGCAAATTACTCACATGAAGTTGGCTCACAGCCTTCAGATTATCTGGAAGCATATTTTCAGGGAGGGTAACAGATGTGCTAATTGGCTTGCACATCAAGGTGCTTTGTCTAGGTTGCCTAAAGTATATACTACCCCTCTTGTGGAACTGGCTTGGTTGATTAAGGCAGATCTCTCTGATCTGCCTTATATTAGAAGGAGGATGTCCACTGATTCCTAACCATCCTGTCTAGGGAGAGCTTTTGTTTCCTTGAGTCCTTACTGCTTTGTAATGTTTCTTTTCCTTTTCTTCTTTTCAACCCTATTGAATGAAGAAAGCTTTTTTGACAGGTTACACTGGTTTTTTGTTTTTCCTATTGGGAGCCCTTGACCCCTTTTGGGTGAACCTTGGTCTTTTTTTTGTGAACCAAGCTCCACATAGCTTTGTAACCTTTATTTCACTTTAACATGTAGGGAGTCACTGTCACTCCTTTCTATTAAATATATATATTTGGGGAAAGAGCTTTATTCAGCTCCTTACGTGTTAATCACAAAAAAATGTTACAAAATAAAGGGTTAGGAGAGGATCCCCTAATATAGGATGATAACCTTACAAAAAACGCACACTCTAGGAGGCTCCTTAGCCCAAATACATCCCACACAAAGCCCCAAAATTTTACATGAGACTTATAAGAAAAAAGGTATACTTATGAAATATACATGTAACATTAATCCAGTATACCCAAAATAAAGACCACAAAGAGGAACGATAACAGACTAAGAAAAAAACAATAACACAAAGAGATCCAGTAACCGTGAGCTGGAGAAAAGGGCCAAAATGCCTTGTAAGAAGAACCACCCACACTTGGAGATGAGGCCAAAAGCCAAAAATGTTCCCAGCTGAAACCTTCCAGGATGAATGCAAGAGAAATTCCCACCCAAAGAAGGGAAAAAAGATTATAAGCTGCATATATTTTCCAAAGAAATGAGGCCTCATTAGAGCCACAAAAAAAACAAAAATGAGTAAAGCCTGAAACATAATCAACCATTAACAGATCTAATATAAGGTAAATTCAAAAGAGTCTTGATTCATTAAAATCTGTAGTGCCTGGGGAGGGGCCACTCCAACCACAATTTGAGAGCTATGAGCATCGATGTATGAACTTCCAAAAAACCATGATATTAGAGGCAAGCCTATCAATACGATTTATATACTAAACAATGTTCCACGTTACTGGAGCAATGTGAGTGATCATATCAAATATGGTTGTGCAATCCATCTCAATTCGAATGTGATGCCAATTCAAGTATACAACAATAGCAAGCACCATTAAAATTGCATGCACTTTGGCCTCTAATGGGGAATCAGAACAACAAGGAGACCCAAAATATAAAAAACACCTCCCCTTATCATCCTCGCAACCCTAAAAATACCGTCCATACCCTTATTACAACTACCGTCAGTATTTATTTTTACCCAAAGAGAGGGAGAAGGAGTCCAAAATACAAAGGATGGAAAGCGGGTAACCCTCGATTGATCCTGCAAAGAATGCCCAATCAAATTGAAATACAAGATACAGAAATAATAAATATCCTTCATCCCACCCAACCTATGCACTTTGTGGATAAAAGTGAAGATATAAAAAAATACCGTAGTGCAACCCACTTTAATATTAGCAAGCTTAATCTCGTTCGTAGCCATCTAGAGGAACCAGCAAATAATAACAAGATATATTTGATAAAAATGATTACGCCTTTGCTCTAGATTGCATAAAAAAATGTAGAAAGTAAATTTGAAGCCGTAATTTTAATAGTATCAAACCAAATCCCCCATATTCAGAGAAAAGGGGCAGGTGAAAAAACATCTAGAAGCCAGTCTTAGCCCTTTAATTTTAAGGATATCATCACAAGGAAGTAATTGGTGATAAATTCTCCAAGCAAGAAAATACATAGAGGGTGTATGAACCCAGTTCCAAATGCTACCCCCCACGAAACATACTGAAAATAATGTAAAGAGTGATATATATTTTAAGAAAGAGAGCCATTAATATTCAACTTCATCATGGGTAAATTAGAGTTGTTGTGGTTAAAAGAGATTGTAGAGATGAAGTTAGCATTATTCAGCCCAACCAAACTATTAAGAAGAGAAATATTCCAGGAGTCATCCATCCAAGTATCAGCAATCAAGATATCAGACTGCTTATCATTAGGATTACAAATAGGAGTGTAAGACCAAGATTTGTGCCAAAAAGACACCTTACCATAGAAAAACTCCAAAATAATAAGTTTAGAGGCCCAATATATGATTTGAAGTAACCTTTTCCACAATCTCGAATCACCTTTTCTCCATACTACAATAGAAGGGTGAGAACTTTTGCAATACTTATCCTACAAAAAAGAAGCCCATAAAGACTGACCTTCACGAAAATCGAACCAATGCTTGGATAAATTGATTTTGACAATATGATGGAACTATTTAAACCCCAAACCTCCTGCATAGGTAAGCTTACAAACTTTCTTCCACGAACACCATTTCTTACCCAAGTAAGTACCGACCCAGAAAAAATTATTAAAACACCGTTCAATGATCTTTTGGGTACTTTTCTTGATATGAAGAACTTGTAAGGCATATAACGGTATACTTTGCAAATGCTCCTAAGAACAGTTATACGACCACCAAAGGATAAGAAACCATTCTTCTAATCAAGCATCCTTTTCCTATTTTTATCGACGACCACATCCATTTGAGATTGTCGTGTCCTACCCTTAAGAAGGGAGACACCCAAATATTTAATAGGAAGAGTCACATTAGAAAATCCAGTATAATGTGCTGCCCAATTTGTAGTACGATGATTTACATATTTACCAAGATAAATATAACGATTGTTAGCATTAAACTGGAGACCCGAAAGAGATTGAAATCATCCAAAATCCAAAATAACATTTTAATGGAATTTTTGCTCGGATTAGAGAATAATACCACATCATCAGCATACGTTAAGTGAGTAACAAGCACCTTGATTTTATTTTCAAAATGAAGATTGGGCACACAACTAAATTTGTGGTTGATAAGCCTGGAGAAATAGTCAAATACAAAAATAAAAATGGTAGGTGCAAGAGTGTCGCTTTGCTTAATCCCACAACCAGCATTGAAGAAACCATTTGCTTGACCATTAATAAGAATACTATAATAATTTGAATGCAACCAATTATAAATAATGCAACAGAAAATATGAAGGAAGCTCCTTGCTTTAAGCACCCTCGTAATAAACTCCCAACTAATAGAATCATATGCTTTACGAATATCGAGTTCAGTGATCATATTACCACCTCTACACTTCTTATCAATATCAAGGAGCGATTCTTGGGCAAGCATAATGTTATCTATAATTCTTGGCCATTAATAAAAGCAGACTGATTCAGAGAAATAATGATATTTTGGTGAGGTTGAAGGCGTTTGACAATAATTTTGCTAATTGCCTTAGATATGCCAGTAGTAAAAGAGATAGGACGGAAGTGCTCCCAATTAGATTTATGCGTATTTTTGGGAATGAGGATTATAGTAGCAGCAGAAAAATATTTGCCTAGAATCTAACCTTTAAAAAAACTTTAGATGGCTTCAACAACATCAGATGTGAAGCCATCAGGGCCTGGGGCACTATTACAATTAATATCAGAGATGGCCGGAAAAATATCCTCCGCAGAAGGGATCCCACTGAGCTTAAGAGAGTGAGTGTAATTATGAACATCATTAAATAAGTCATAATTGTTGACCTCACTTTTGGTTGAGGTCTAGAAAACTTCTTTAGTAGCTTAGGTCTAGCCATAGGACTTTCCTATTGACTAGTCTTAGAAAACTAGAAAAGGTATCCTCACCATTAGAAATTCAAAATTTTTTCTCTTTGCTCAACTTGAAATTTCACATATTGGTCCTAACCTCTAATGTTTAGANAGCCCAAAGCTAGCTCAAGTTTGACCCAAGTTTAGCGCTACATGCTTAACTTAAGTTTAAACCCAAATCCATTAAAACCCATCCAAATTGACCACCAAATCAACTTCAAAACAACTTTTATCCTTTCAAATCCATTCAAACCCATCCAAATTGACCACCAAATCAACTTCAAAACAACTTTCATCCTTCCCATTAAAACTCATCCAAATTGACCACCAAATCAACTTCAAAACAACTTTCATCCTTCATGAAACCAAATTGATTACCCAACTTTCATCCTTCATGAAAGTTTCATCCAAATTGACCACCAAATCAACTTCAAAACAACTTTCATCCTTCATGAAAGTTGTTCATACCCAAATTGACCACCAAATCAACTTCAAAACAACTTTTATCCTTCATGAAAGTTGTTCATAATTAAATTGACCACCAAATCAACTTCAAAACAACTTTCATCCTTCATAAAAGTTGTTCATAATGAATTTTACACCAGATAAAACAATAAATTTGAGCTTAGCCCATGGCTAGCCAAAGTTAGACCCAAACTTAACCCAACATGCTTAAAATGGGTCTAAAACCAAAAATCCACCAAATTGATTAACCAATTGACCTCAAAAGCTTTCACTCTTCATGAAAGTTGTTCCTCATGATCTCCTACACCAAATGCCATATTACCTTTCACCCTTCATGAAAGTTGTTCCTCATGATCTCCTACACCAAATGCCATATTTAATTGTGACAATTGGCATGCCTAACCTAGCCCAAACACAAGATTTGGTCATGAACACCATTTTGGACAAAGTGGCATGCCTAACCTAGCCCAAACACAAGATTTGGTCACATACACCTTTTTGAACTTATTCACCCTTTATGAAAGTTGTTCCTCATCTCCTACACCAAATTCCATATTTAATTGGACCAATTGGCATGCCTAACCTAGCCCAAACACAAGATCTACACCAAATGCCATATTTAATTGGGCTAATTGACATGCCTAACCTAGCCCAAACACAACACCAAATGCCATATTTAATTGGGCTAATTGGCATGCCTAACCTAGCCCCAACACAAGATTTGGTCTAAATTCCATATTTAATTGGACCAATTGGCATGATTAACCTAGCCCAAACTCAAGATTTGGTCAAAATGCCATATTTAATTGGGCCAATTGACATGTCTAACCTAGTCCAAACACAAGATTTGGCCATCACCATAGTTATTTGGGCCAATTGACATGCCTAACCTAGCCCAAACACAAGATTTGGTCACATGACATATTTAATTGGGCCAAATTTACATGCCTAACCTAGTTCAAACACAAGATTTGGTCACATGCACCTTTCATATTTAATTGGGCCAATTAACATGCCTAACCTATTTCAAACACAAGATTTGGTCATGTGCACCTTTTTGGACTTATGGCCAAATATTTAATTGGGCTAATTGGCATGCCTAACCTAGTCCAAACACAAGATTTGGTCATGTGTACATATTTAATTGGGCCAATTGACATGCCTAACCTAGTTCAAACACAAGATTTGGTCATATGCGTATTTAATTGGGCCAATTGGCATGCCTAACCTAGCCCAAACACAAGATTTGGCCATATGCTCCTTTTTGGAACTATGGGTTAATTGAGCCAATTGACATGCCTAACCTAGTTCAAACACAATATTTGGTCATGTGCACCTCTCAAAGACCTTTCACCCTTCATGAAAGTTGTTCCTCATGATCTCCTACACCAAATGCCATATTTAATTGTGACAATTGGCATGCCTAACCTAGCCCAAACACAAGATTTGGTCATGAACACCATTTTGGACAAAGTGGCATGCCTAACCTAGCCCAAACACAAGATTTGGTCACATACACCTTTTTGAACTTATTCACCCTTTATGAAAGTTGTTCCTCATCTCCTACACCAAATTCCATATTTAATTGGACCAATTGGCATGCCTAACCTAGCCCAAACACAAGATCTACACCAAATGCCATATTTAATTGGGCTAATTGACATGCCTAACCTAGCCCAAACACAACACCAAATGCCATATTTAATTGGGCTAATTGGCATGCCTAACCTAGCCCCAACACAAGATTTGGTCTAAATTCCATATTTAATTGGACCAATTGGCATGATTAACCTAGCCCAAACTCAAGATTTGGTCAAAATGCCATATTTAATTGGGCCAATTGACATGTCTAACCTAGTCCAAACACAAGATTTGGCCATCACCATAGTTATTTGGGCCAATTGACATGCCTAACCTAGCCCAAACACAAGATTTGGTCACATGACATATTTAATTGGGCCAAATTTACATGCCTAACCTAGTTCAAACACAAGATTTGGTCACATGCACCTTTCATATTTAATTGGGCCAATTAACATGCCTAACCTATTTCAAACACAAGATTTGGTCATGTGCACCTTTTTGGACTTATGGCCAAATATTTAATTGGGCTAATTGGCATGCCTAACCTAGTCCAAACACAAGATTTGGTCATGTGTTCATATTTAATTGGGCCAATTAACATGCCTAACCTATTTCAAACACAAGATTTGGTCATGTGCACCTTTTTGGACTTATGGCCACCATATTTAATTGGGCTAATTGCCATCCCTAACCTTGTCCAAACACAAGATTTGGTCATATGCACCTTTTTGGACTTATGACCAAACCTAAACCAATTAGCCCAAACACAAGATTTGGTCACATGCACCTTTTTGGACTTATGGTCAAATCTAAACCAATTTGCCCAAACACAAGATTTAGTCATGAACACCATTTTGGACTTATGACCAAATCCAAACCAATTATTGATATGATCAAATGAACCTTGCCATGACTCACCTTAGACCCTAGAGTTGAGTTTAAAGCCAGCCATCAACCCATGGTTAGGTTTGATATTTATCCCATAAGTAAAATTTTAAGAAAAATTTTTAAAGAGATAAAGAGGGGGTTAAATCAATGTACTTGCCATACCACATGTNTAAGCAAAAGCCCCATCAAATTCCCCTTCCACAGAGCCTCTATCATAGCTCT
>JXCR01109801.1:154793-168798 GCA_002079205.1 Phalaenopsis hybrid cultivar
GATCCAGAGATTTGCTTAGCTCAGCTGGCCAGCACATCCTCAGATGAAGTTTGCTCGTTGAAAGAACAATCTGGAGTAACCTTCACAGATGAAGATTTACTACTTGGCACAGCCGATCACAACTGACCACTTTATATTTCTGTCAACATCGGTAGATTTGTGTTATCCAGTGTTCTAGTAGATCCTGGAGCATCTCTTAACTTGATGAGTCTACGGACATTAGCATATTTGGACTTTGACATCAGGAGATCATCCCCGATATGATGATGTTAAGAGGATTCAACCAAAAGGGAGAAAGAGCCCTTGGATCAATAGACTGGAGAATCTCTTAATTTGATGAGTCTACGGACATTAGCATATTTGGATTTTGATATTCAAGAAATCATGACAAGATGATGTTAAGAGGATTTAACCAAAAGGGAGAAAGAGCCCTTGGATCAATTACATTAATTATGTTAAGAGGATTCAACCAAAAAGGAGAAAGAGCCCTTGGATCAATTACATTACTTATTGGACATTAGCATATTTGGATTTTGACATTCAAGAAATCATCCCCGATAAGATGATGTTAAGACCTGGAGCATCTCTTAATTTGATGAGTCTACGAACATTAGCATATTTGGATTTTGACATTCAAGAAATCATCCCCGATAAGATGATGTTAAGAGGATTAAAAGAAGAAAGAGCCCTTGGATCAATTACATTACTCATGAAAGTTGGAGAACTAGCAACAACCGCAGATTTTGATATTCAAGAAATCATACCCGATAAGATGATGTTAAGAGGATTCAACCAAAAGGGAGAAGACGCCCTTGGATCAATTACATTACTTATGAAGGTTGGAGAACTAGCAACAACCGCAAAATTTCCTATCATTAGATCAATCCCCGATAAGATGATGTTAAGAGGATTCAACCAAAAAGGAGAAAGAGCCCTTGGATCAATAATAAGATGATGTTAAGAGGATTCAACCAAAAGGGAGAAAGAGCCCTTGGATCAATTACATACTCATAACGTTGGAGAATTAGCAACAACCGCAAAATTTCATATCATCGACGCTGAGACCTCTTTTAACGCNGCCGACATCCGTACATAGTTCTGCTAAACTATAAGAGTAGCAGAGAATGCCACCCTCAGGCGATACAAAAATCAATCTGATCCCCGATTGCACCTTTGGGAGAGACCCTGGTGGCCCTTCTTTCAAGGAAGAGGCCCCATCAAACATCTCCACTCTGGGGCATCGATGGCCATCAAATGCTCATCAGAAAAATCATCATTTAGAGGCAAATCTGCCGAGATCGGGTGAGCCGCTAAAAATTTAGCTAACGCCTGTCCCTTAATAGCCCGTTGAGGGACATACGAAATGTCAAACTGGGATAATATCATGGCCCATCTAGCCAACCGTTCAGCTAAGGTAGGACGCGTCATTAGATACTGCAAGGGGTTTACCCTTGAGATCAAATCGACATGGTGTGAGAGCATGTAATGCCTCAACTTCTGGACCGAGAATACCAATGCCAAGCAGTGTTTTTCAATTGGTGGGTATCTCATCTCAGCGGGTATGAAACGTCGACTAAGATAATATAAGGCGTTCTCTTTCCCTTCCTCATTCTTTTGAGCCAATAAAGCTCCTATCGACTCATCAAGAGTGACAATATAGAAAATGAGGGGTGTACTTGGGACCGACGCTTCTAACACTGGAGGATTTAGCAAGTATCGTTTGATATCATCGAAAGCATGCTGACATGCCTCATCCTAGTGAAAGCGAACATCTTTCTTAGTCAACGCAGAAATGGGCTGACATCGACCAAAAAGGTTTGAAACGAACCTTCTAATATAGGCGAGCTTCCCTTGTAGGGAACGCAACTGCATCAAACTTTTAGAAGGTTCCATCTCAATGATGGATTTAATTTTAATAGGATCAATTTCATTGCCTCTGTGATGGACAATGAAGCCTAAAAACTTCCTAGAAGATACGCCAAAGGCGCATTTCAGTGGGTTCATCTTTAAGTCATATTTCCTTAGGTGTTCACAGATAGTCCTCAGGTATGAAAGATGATCATCTTCAGAAAGACTCTTAATTACTACATCGTCGATGTAACACTCGGCCTGATGGTGCAGTAAGTCAGCAAAGATGTGGGTCACAGCGTGCTGATAGGTCGCCCTGGCTTTCTTTAATCCGAAGGGCATGACCTTATAGCAAAATATGCCGATCAGAGTACGAAATGTCGTATGTTGCTCCTCATCTAGGGCCATCCAAATTTGATTATAACCGGACAAACCATCAATGAAGGAAAACATCGCATGAGAGGAAGCGACGTCTATCATGAGCTCTGAAATCGGTAGGGGAAAATCGTCTTTCGGGCAAGCCTTATTCAAGTCTCGAAAGTCGATGCAAACTCGTATTTATCTGTTCTTCTATTGAATGGGTACAATATTTGCAAGCCATGTAGGGTAAAGAACCTCTCTAATAAATCCGGCGTCGATGAGCTTTTTGGTATCTTCGATGACCTTCTGCTCTATCTCAGGGCGCATTCTCCTGTGTATTTGTTTCATAAGAACAACACTCAGGTCGATAGCCAAATGGTGTATGGCCACATCTGGGGCTAGTTTGGGCATCTTAGCATAACTCCAGGTAAGACAATCGCAAAACTCTTTTAGTATTTCTATAATCTTAACAGTCATAGAATCCGTTAGGAGTTTGCTAATATAAGTTGGACGAGGATCTTCAGTCGTACCAAGGTTGACCTCAACCAACTCATTGACCATTGAAGAGACGCCATCCTCGAGCTCGGGAGGGGCATCTTTAACTTTGATCTCCTCATTAGCAGAGGCGATGGTCTCAATGTCTTCATGTATAGAAATCATTCTGCATGAGGCTCTACGAAGTCTGGCCTTATTAGGTTTCTTAACATAGCCTAATTCAGACCTCTCTCCTGGGGGTTTATATTGCTACATGGCTTTACATAATTTGGATTGACGAATAGGCCATCTCTCGGGCAACAAACCAACATCAAGCATTTTATAAATGTGAGGAGAACAATAATAAGAAAGAGGAATATCCTCTACTTCTTCATTCTCATCATTTAAAACCATTACATCAGAGTTCAATATATGAGGAATAGTTTTATAAAACAAAATATCTTTCTCTCCAGGCTCAAGCTTAAGAGGTACATAAAAGGTCTTTAACTCTTCAACAGTAGAGGCATGTGTAATCGTTAGCTCCTTGTGATGACCTCGTGGCATGAGGTCGATATTTAACACCTCATCTGATAAAGAGAGTCTAGTCAAACGAGGTACCATGCCCTTCGAAGGTAGCATAAGTATCTCCCTTCCAGCGTCATCTCGGCTTGAACTGCTCGTGCCTCATCTGGATCGAACTCGGAATCTGATGCAACTTCAATTTTCATCCTACCTATAGGCAAGATGGGGAGCTCAAGCTCATGCTTCGAAGTCACAGGGACATGACGCCTTTCCTCCTGCTCCTTTACCTCTTTATCTTTAACAATGAGAGAACTAGAAAGGGGAGGGGCCCGTGGAAAACCCGACAAAATTGAGACTGGGATAGATATGTGGTACATAATATTCTACATCGTCGTAGACTCCCACCTCGTTAATGGAGAATGGATGAACATCTCCAGGAATAGAGAACTCTTCCCCTCCACGCATGTACTTGATGCATTGGTGGAGGGTAGACGGTACCATCCCATACTCATGGATCCATAGGCATCCGAGCAGGGCTCTATAAGATGTGTTCCCACCAATCACATGGAACTTGGCTTCGCTCTTGAAGTCCCTAAATTGGAGAGGTAGAGTGATGGAGCCAAGAGTTTTCTGACCCTTTTCTTTGAAGCCAATAAGCATAATATTGTCAGAGCATAATCTCCTCGTGCTCAGGGACAACAACTCAAGAGTTCAGACACTAATAATATTCACAGAAGCGCCAGGATCTACTAGGATACGGTTTAACGGAGTCCCGTAGATTCTGACTGTAACATACAGGGGATGGTTATGGTTCATGGTGCCTAAAAGCAAGTCCTCCTCAGTAAAGGTAACGACAACCACATCCGACGGCATAGTCGCCTCCTTCATCTTCTCTTCTGCATAATGTGCATAGAAGACCTCGGGCTCACGCTGAGCTTTAATCAAAGTCTCTCTCAGCTCGGGAGAAAGAAGAAGTGCATCATAGATGCTCAAAGCGGCTGACAACCTCTTGAGGTGCGCTAACACATTATAGTCTACAATTTTAGGAGGATCTTTAAGGCCTTCCTTTGGGACTTCAGAATGGTCATCTACTTCTTTGGTGATGATACCCTTTCCCTTATCCTTAGAATTGGGAAAAGATACTCTAGGAGGGAGAATTTTACCACTTCTGAGGCGAATTTTCTGAACCTTCTCACTGGAGGACCCGATCGGTTCGACTTCAGCGACACATTCAGCAAAAGACTCATCAAATGAGCCCTCATGCACCATGGCCTCACCTGCATCGGCCGATGTATCGCTCAAATCCTCGTAAATGCGATATGTACCGCTCGAGGAGGGTAATAATGGGTATTGCTCATCACCCACATCATCATGATCAGAGTCACTAATGTTATAATTATCAAGTATAAAAAAATGAGACACAAAGACATAATTAGAACATTCTTATTTTATAGCTTTATCATCATACAATGTGCCAAGAGGAGCACTACAATCCACTCCTGCGTTACAAACGAGAAGAGAAATATCAGAAAGAAAGCTAGGAGTTGGAATAGCTGTCACCATCTTCACAGAACTCTTCCCCTGGGGTTTCTCCAAGTACTGATCTAGTATCTCTATTTCTCCTGCATTATACTGGGCCTCAAGCCAATCCTTGAAAGGATAACAGTCTTCCAGAACATTCCCCAGATGCCTATGGTATGGGCAATAATCAGGCTCCTTTGTCCTCTCCACCTCGTGAGGTTTCTTTGGCGGTTGGAACTGCATTCCCTGCTTAAGCAGGTTCTTGAGCATCTTCCTAAGACAATCATTCCTAAAAGGATAGACCTTAGACTTCCTTTATTCGAGATACTGGGGTTTCCCTTTTCGAAGAGATGAGCAAGTTTGCTCGGCAGACATGATAGGCTTTTTTATCTTCCCCATCAGATGTCACAAGAGCGATGCTCTCTTCCTTTCTTCTAAAAAGACACACAATAGGCCTTTTGTCTCTAACCTTTTCAGTATCTTTGAAGATTAAGGCATCTGCGGTGTCTTGCAAACTGGCCACTTTTTCGATCAAATTCTTGAATGTTTTGATCGTACTCATCTTTAGCAAGACGGAAATAGGACCTGTTATTTTGCCCATGAGGAATGCAACCACATGTTGTTCTTGCAACTGGGGTTCACACTGCAAACTCAAGTTGCACCAACGAATGGTGAACTCCACCAAGGACTCGGCAAGACCTGTTGGGTCAACAACAAGTCATTCAAAGTTACTCTGTGATGTGCTCCTACAAAGCGTTTGAAAAATGCGTCTTCCAGTTCAGTGAAGGTTTTGAATGAGCCATTAGGTAAATCGACATACCATTCAAAAGAAAACTCTGACAAATTGGTGACGAAGAGTCGAAGTAAGAGGGCATCGTTGTTGCCAATGTTGCAACAAAGTGCTCTAAATTGGGCTATATGTTGGCGAGGATTGCTAAAACTGTCAAACCTTTTGAAACGAGGGGGAATAAACCCCGAAGGGTATGAAATATAATCATATTCCTCAGGATAAGTTCTTCCCCTTTGCACAACAGTCTCACCCTGCTGAGCTGCCAATGCGGCCTTGATCTTAGCATCAACTAAGGACTGCAAATGTTTATCAGAAGAGATATGCTCGTGTTGGGCAACATCAGAAGAAGCGACATGAACATGCCGAGAAGGTGCCAAAGGAACTGAAGGAACAGTAGGGCGTGCCTCACCCAGAGCGGGGAGGGAAACACTGTCAGATCCCGCCCTTTCATTCTACAATGCCACTATTTATGCAGCAAGAAGGCAGAGTTGAGCTTGCAAGTGAGCGATCAGCTCATCTTTGCTCTGGTCTTCTCGATCAACCGTGGGGCCGCCATGAGCTTCAATAACCTCATGTTTGTCATCCTTGACGGGATCTGGGGTACGACCCTCAATATTCAAGCTTTGGACCCGAATGGTCACAGTCATGACCTGGCCAGTGGTCATCTCAAAATCATGGAGTTCCTCACCAAGGAGGTCATCCTCATTGAGGAAACCCTCTGAAATATCCAAAAAATTCCCAGACGGGTCATTTGGGGTAAGAAGGCAATCCCCAGATAAATCTCCCTTAAGATCGTTATTGGGCACCATTTTGGGATCAAGGGACAATGGCTCCATGATATGATCGACTGGAGGAACGATTTCCTCGGGCATTGACTTAACGGTCTCCAAAACTGGAGCTGGAGCCTCAATAGGAAAGGAGGTAGGTGACTTTCGGACCCAACGCCTCCAAGGTGGCTCGGGGTGATATCCCTTCCGCAAATACTTGTTCTGATACAAGTAGTGGGAATCATCTTGGGGACGTGCCCCATAACTCTCATTATCCATAACAAAGGTGCTTACATTATCTCTAATCAAAGAAGAAGAAGAATGCACATAAGCAACAATATTTTTATTTTTATCAATTTTCACAGGTACATCAGGTGTGGACTGTGCCGCTACAACAGTAGACTTGATAGCAGGAACAAACTCTGGTTCATTGGGATTGAGCGCCACACTAGACGTTCCTAATAACACCCTAGTAGGCCTAAACCCATGTGCAACAGAAGGAGGCCCACCTCAGCGAGTAATAGAGCGACGGGTCGAAGCCTACACCCTACTACGACGACCTCGAGGGTGAGGGAAGCAAAGGAGTTCTCTCACGGTCCGCTCAAACGTCTCAGAAATCTGGGTGAGGAGCTCCCTCTCAGAAATGGGCCCTTTTCCCCTCAAAGAGGAAACCCCCACAATTTTCTTAGACAACAGGCTTGTGGTAGTCTTATCAATATAGACAGCAGGTCTGAGACAGCCTCCACCACCAAGAGGAGGATGAACTTTCCTGGCAATCCTAGCAGGGACATAGTCTTGACAACCAGAAAACACAGAAAATGGGTTCTGATCCGTGGGAGTTGAAGACTCTTCGTGAATCAGAACTGAAATAGTGGAAGTAATAACCTACTGTTGGGCCCTAAGTGACCTGTTCCAGTTTCTCCGGGTCTTCCTACCCAACTTGGGAACTTGATCAACCTCAGAGGGAACCAAGACCACAGGGTCTGAGACCGCAGCAGGGGAATCTTCATGGATTGGGATGGAGACAGTAGAAGTAACAGACTGTTGCTGGGCTCTAAGCAACCTGTTCTGGTTTCTCTGGGCCTTCCTACCCAACTTGGGAACGGGATCAACCTCAAAGGGAATCGGGACCACAGGGTCTGAGACTGCAGCGGGAGAAACAATGGCAGCAACAGAGCTGCCAGAAGACTGACCTGTCAAAGGCAGCGACATCCATGAAAACACAGAGGGACGACCCGACTGCCTGGAGAAGACTGAAGGGCATTGTGGCACATAATCATCGGGTGCAGACTTCTTCTTCGAGGAAGGGACAGACTCAATGTGAGCTACCTCAGCAAGAATGGCTCTATGTGCTCGACTCTCATTTCTAGGTGGAGGACACAGAGAAATAACCTCAAAAGGCATAGGATTACCCAAGGTAATCTGAACAGAGTGCTCAAACGAACCGAAGGTTATAGTACCCTCGGGAGCACGGAAAATATTAGGGGAAAAAAAGACATAGTTCCCCCCAGTAGTAGTGATCGTCACAACTCTCTCGCTCGTCATGTCTGCCAAGCAAAAAGAGACACGGTCAATAAAAAAGAAAGGCTAAGAAAAAAAATCAATAATAAAAAAAGTACAACAACACGGACACGACGAATATGCAGTGACTCAACGTGCTGAGGGTGAGAAGGCGGGACAGAATACGCCAAATTGCTACCCCTAGCAACTGATGTATAGACTGAAACCAAGGTTTGATTACAAGCTCGATTAATGACTCGAAGAAAGAATCCATGTCACAATAATATGAGTGAAACTCCCACTCATAGAGAGAGAGACTACAACCCCAGAACAAAAGTGAAACTCCTAGCATGGAGAGAGGACTCATCCCCAGCGGAGTCGCCAGATTTGTTTTTTTCTTTTGGTTCTTTTTAGATCTCGGAGTTGCCAGCTTGCCTTTTTGTATGTCGCTGTATAATTTCCCTATTCGAGTAAGTCTCCCTCTCAAACCAAATGAATGACTTGAAGAGGAGAGGAATCGAATAGTGAACTAACGTACTACAACAAATAGGCAAATAAATCAAAAAAGAAAAGAGACGGAAGACTTATATAGGGATAATCCTCATGTGATGGGTCGAGAGTATACATCCAAACATAATCAGATTGAAGTACCTCGAAAAAAACAACATCCAAGAGTAAAATCTCTATATAAATTACCCGTAACCAGAGAACCAAAAAGAACATTTTTGTTCTAGGGTCAAAAGTCTCCCAAAGGAACGTATTCCTACTGGTTAATTACATCTTGGGGGCTACTGGTTAATTACATCTCGGGGGATACCCAAGAAGACTCTTGATGGAAGGAGTTTTGCTTTATCATTATGAACATGGGGTATAGGTTATCAAAAGGTGATTATTTTGTATGGAACAGTCTCGATGCTTTGAAGCTCACGCTACACCATCGGGCGGAAAGTGAATCACCCACGCCAAATGAGTATCGGCTTCTCAACTCACGAAACCTACGAAATAACCATAAATCACTTCAATAGTGGTATCTCAATACGTCATAGCACATTCAGACCGTAAGGACAGTGTACAAATCGTCGTATCCCAAACAGGCGACAGCTTATCGGCATCGCCATTAAAGTGACACTAACGAAGTCAAAGGAGAAGAAATGACTCAACAGGGGTAGTCTAAAGGCAAGGAAAAGTAATCCTAGGAGGTAGTGGTAGTCAGATTGGGTACCACGGACCCGTCATCCCAAACCACTAGGACCCTAAGTCTACCTGGTCGTGAAGGTAGTCGACCCAACACAACCTGAGATATTGGATCAGCAATCCGTGAATTGCATAATCTATGAGAACCTCGGTAGCTCTAAGGTCAAAGAAAGGGAACTCTATCCTATGACTATAAACTGGAGCTCCAAGAGGTGGGAAGCAAATAAAAAAAAAGAATAAGGGGAGAGAGCGTGAGCTGCCACGTGGAAAGGTATATATATATTTTTTAATTATATATTTTTTATTATATCATAATATTATAATATATCTCTCCCCCATTTTAACCCGAATATGTCCTCGCAGCGAAATGTGCATTGTTCTTGACTAAAATTGACGTTCCGGACACATCGACGCGGTCTTTCTCGTCATCCGGGGCCATTTGAACGAGCTCGCTGGTGATCGGGTCAATTCAAGTCAATTTCATGCACGACGCGACGTATAAAATTTGTTGACACTCGTGATATCCAAAAATTGATGCCAACAGTACTATTTGGTGGATGCTGGCTACCCAATGCAAAGGGGGTACCTTAAACCCTATCCTGACACAATGTATCATACTCCAGATTTTAAGAGAGCCATCAATCGTACAAGAAATAGAAAAGAGGTCTTTAATAAAAGACATTCATCCTTGTGAGGCGTAATTGAGAGGACTTTTGGAGTTTGGAAGAAAAAATGGGTCATACTTCGAGATATGTCACCTCATCTGTTTTCGAAACAGGTGCATATAGTGTTAGTCACTATGACCCTTAATAACTATATTAGGCGACATCCAACTTGAGCTGATGTTGATTTTGAGCGTGTCGAGGTCAATGACGAGGAAGTGCCAGTCGAAGCTTTTGAATACCGCATTGGCCAATCTCTATCAACGGAGGAGAACGACAATGCCTCAATTTGCACGAAAGATGGGGAGGGTGCGAATGAAATGACAGCCCTTCGTGAGGAGATTACTACCTCATTAGTTGGAGAGTGATTATTTGGATTCATATCTGCTGTAAGCACAATATGATTTATAGTCTGTGTTTGTTTTCAACCAAATATTTCAATTTTAATGAGCTCTTTTTTCATTACCTAATATGTTAGTAATCATGTTTTATGCTGCATTGCTTTTCAGGATAATATGAGTTCTAGGATGTCCGCTACCTCCCGACGAGTGGTTTGTCATTGTGGCCTGCAAACCCCACTTTTGACCTCACGGCAGGCACATAGCTATGGTAGGAAGTTTTATACGTGCCCCCAAAGCATTGCCGATCAATGTAAATTTTTTCGATGGGCAGACAGTTTATCTGATGCTAAGGATGATGTTGGTAGCGATTTGCGAGTTTCAGATGACGAATGGCAGACACGGGAGCTACAACGTGTCATTGTTAGAAATAACATTACCATTATGCTACTCGTCGTGGTTGTGGTTTTACAATTTTTTTTTCATTATGCTTCTCTTAGCTAGTGGTTGAGTTGTATTTATGTACTCTGGGCTATTTTGAATGTACGAAACAGTATGAGTTCTTACGTCTTTATGTATGAAAACACGACTTCATATGGCTTGAGGTGCTTTTAAAAATTTTATATTTTATGCTTTTATAGATGAATTGATATTTGTATACAATGATATATAGATAAAGATAAATTTTAAACCTATATGTTTTCAAAATTACAAAATAATTTTTAAAAATTATCTATAAAAATGAATATTAAAAACAATTTATTTCATTTAATTAATTAAGACATAATATTTTTATAAATTTTATGTATATTACACTCATATTTATACAAATAAACCAAAAATTAAAAACAGTTTTAACAAACATGGGCAGTTTAGTCTTTTTTTACATGAAACAGCTGACTCACAACATTTTCCACGCAGCTGCACCAAACATACAACCAACTTCCTTGTAGCTGCTTCCCCACAGCTGCTTCCTGGGGCAGCGCAGCTGCAGCTAAAAAGCTGAGAAGCTGCAGCTGCGCCAAACAGACCCTTATACTTTCTTCATTATTTGCCTAATTTTTTTTATATATATTTATTTTAAATTCTCTTGCATATGATAATGCATAGCATGTGATACTTTTTTGCATGCAACAATATTACCCTTCATCCCAGCTAGGTGTTGTTTCATTATGTTTATTCATCCACATTTGTATATAATCCCACAATGCAAGTGTTTATACTATTTTTTTCCACCAAGACTTTTAAATTCACTAAAATGATTCAACGCTACATTTACTTTTTCTCGAATACCTTGCGTGAAAATAATAGGCTGACTTCCAGAAAATCCATTCTAATTTAAGTATTATAAAATTATTAATATAATAATAANTAAGAAATAATATTTTTATAAATTTTATGTATATTACACTCATATTTATACAAATAAACCAAAAATTAAAAACAGTTTTAACAAATAGGGGCAGTTTGGTCATTTTTACATGAGACAACTGACCCACAACATTTTTCACGCAGCTACACCGAACAGACAGCCAGCTTCCCCGTAGCTGCTTCCCCACAGCTGCTTCCTGGGGCAGCGCAGCTACAGCTGAAAAGCTGCGAAGCNGAAATGAAAATTGAAACACACATTTTCAAATATCTTGAATATAACAAATCCATGACAATGCCTAACATAACACAATATCATTGGAAAAAAAATATATAGACATGATAAGATATATAAGAGGAAAGATAAATTTAAACATTAATTTATAATTGAAAGCATTATACATCACAACAACTTGCACATTTTAATAGCTTATCAAATCAATGAAATATGAATGTCTAGAAAAAATGCAATCTATAATTAATGTTAATATACAAAATATACAAATATACAAAATTAAAGTTAATACTTAATGCAATCCATTATAATTAGGAGCAATACGAGTACTCCACAACTTTAATCTAATTCATTGCTCCATCAAAAATATCTTTAATAGATTACCAAAACCATAAAATATACCTTCTCCTTAATGTGAATGCACTTGATATTATTGTCATTTGTCCTTGCAAGGTATCTTATGTATGTTATTCTTCTTGATTATGTTGCAACATAAAGCATTAAAGAATATTCATGATTTATCGCGTTGGTAAATGAGGCAAAGTTTGTATGGATACCATCAACCTTATATAAATATTTAGCTTTATCAAATTAGCTTATGATTTAAAAATGACAATCTCAGGGTGACTCACAAATATATTTTATAAAATTCAATTGACTAGTTATCTTTATACAGATCTAAACATTTGATAAAAGTTACATGCACAAAACTAAGCATGGTAGGAATTGGAAGGTTAAAATATATATGTGATACACCTATGAATAATAAATAAAGATTTAGCTATATTACATGGGGTGAAATAGTACTTACATAAGTTATGATGGAAGAGATTGGCTAATGCTCAAAATATGTACATTTGTTGGCAAAAAGATGAACCAATAAGTCAAAATATTAAGATATGTAAAAAGAACATAGGGGAAAGAGAAAGTTAAAACTTACATGTCTACAAAAATAAAAAACATTTGCATAAAACAAATCAGCACCTATGTATTACTTGATAGAATGTGTCAGGATAAAACAAATGTCACCATGTTCAACTTTCTAATATAGGAAGTGACTAGCCAACCCTCCATAATTAAATCATATCTATCCAAAATTAGCCTTAGAGCCATGACATTAATTTAGAACCTTTAGAGCTATTGCATAAGTCAGATTCTCTCATATGTCCTAGAACATTATAGTTGCAACTTCAGTTCTATTGAACTTGTATTTATTTAGAACTTTATGGAAGGACCATAAGATTAATAAGCCCACATGACAATCCTTTCTATATGAAGATTTCAATGTAATTTCATTTGGTGCATGAAAAAGTTCTTCCTCGACATATGGAGGAAAGAAGAAAAGAGAAACCATAAGAAAAGGGGAAGACGGAAGTCGGAAAGCGAAAATACTTACAAGACAGGGAAGACAAAGAGAAGAGAAGAAGAGCTTTGATCCTTACCCCTTCGATCCTTTATATGTCAGAGTTTTGTTGTTCTAGCATTGGAGAGCTTCGAGCCGCATTCTAGACTCTGCGCTTCGACCGCGACATGCTCATAATAAATCACGATAAAAAATTAGGGAAGGGAATGAATTAAAATGCCGTTTCACATGAAAACGGGCGAACCGACTCACCGATTTATTAGTCGAGCCACCGGTTCAACCGATTTTCTACCGTTCAAAGGTTGAAAGAATTATTTTGGGATAACCGCACGGGGCCGGCTGCTAATTCTCAATCAAATTGATTGAGCTTGCCAGTCCAACCCAATTTTTATAATAATAATAGTATATCCAAACAATACCCCCTTAACTAGAGAAATATTTTTTTAGTCCAACATATGCATAGTAGCGTACGTCCGTAGGTTATGAAGAATGTATAGAAGGATTATCTGTGTTATAGTGTTGTATCCTCTTTATAACCTACATACATATAACAAATAGAAATGCTAGAAACGCCAAATAATATAAACGCTAGAAGCACCAAATTTACAGCTAGCCAGCTTAGGGTAAGCCAACATTCTCCGCGATTCAGCTCCCGCTGGACCTTTTTACAGCAACGGCCTTGCCCTAGATCTTCNGTTTAGTCGAACATATGCATAGTAGCGTACGTCGGTAGGTTTTGAAGAATGTATAGAAGGATTATCTGTGTTATAGTGCTGTATCCTCTTTATAACCTACATACATATAACAAATAGAAATGCTAGAAACGCGAAATAATAGAAACGCTAGAAGCACCAAATAATACTTCTTACAGCTAGCCAGCTTACGGTAAGCCAACATTCTCCGCGATTCAGCTCCCGCTGGACCTTTTTACAGCAACGGCCTTGCCCTAGATCTTCCGTAGACCTAGGTGTTAAACCCAAGTAATATGAAACGGGGCAAATCTCTGAACATTCAGGGGTTTTTAGTGTAACAGTAATGAAATTTCATTAGGCCGACCAAAGCT
>JXCR01109822.1:0-27205 GCA_002079205.1 Phalaenopsis hybrid cultivar
TTTTTTTTTTTTTGGAAAATGTAACTCAAATAACAATAAGATAATGTCTAGCATGTCCAAATGACAATTAACCAACGAATATCAAAATATAAATAAGGATGATGACATAACTATGGCAATAAATAATGCAAACTAAACTAATGTAACTAAGTCTCAAGATGAATAATTAGAAGCAGGCTTTTTGGATTGCATCATTATGGTTCTTCATTCATAATGGAACACCCTAAATAGAAAAGTTATATAATTTAATCATCATAAAATCTACAATCTAACAAAGCCAATCCAGTAGTCCGATTATCAAGATTCAACATCCATAATGTGTCACACTGGTATTGGAATTTCTAAATTTTTTCCATAGCTATTACTTGGATTATAAACTCAAAAAGTGTTGGATCATATGATAGGAAACAAACATATTACAACTCATGCCATAAAAATTATAATATCTAGATTGCAGATAACTACTGTTAAAAATGGTTGAAATATTCTCTATTTTTCTCTCAAAAAAATTGACACTTGATTTTTTGCTTCTATTGTCAAACCTGGATTGTGACTTACTATAAATCAATAAATTCACTTGATACAAATTTTGTTGCCAGTTTTTGATATATATCATCTTCACTTTCAAAATTTGTTCTATGAGAGGATGATTGGCAGTGCATGGTAGCGTTTAAGATTCTACTTCTAAAAAGTTATCCCTCAAGGTAAAGTCGCAAACAAAAGATTTTGCATCCACTAAAAGCCCATTTTTAATTTCAAACGCTCTTCTAAAATTGTAGGGTGGGCTGATTTGCACTTCTTGTGTCCCAAATGGCAGTCTACTCATTGATATATTTACCAAATAATTTTGCAATTCTACATTAAAAGTATTCTAGATAATTGAGAATAATAGATTTCTACTACTATGTTTTAGGCGGAGTGTTGAAGAATGTAAATTTTAATAAAAGTAGGTGTCAGACAGCTACAATAGGAAATGGCACACACGCCATAATACAAAGTCCCTGGATTCAACAAAGGTTGGTGGGATATAAAAAAAGGGGAAATATGAGGTTACAGATTCATCTGGGATTTATTGGCAAAACTGGTGCCAAGAAAGCAAAGATAAGGGCCATGAATTTAAGAGGAATTAATCTGTAAAGATGGCTAACAAATGAAACCCATGGATTCCATTAGGGGATTTATGTAACGGTCCTTCTAAATTATAATTATAGAATTATGATAAACCGATCAAGTTTTTTAGCCATGCCTATATTTTTTATAAACAACCAAAATACTTCTTGATATGGAACTAGCACGATCAAATTAAGGTATTATGGTTTCTCAGATGAAGTATATTTTTGATCTTCTTCAAGAAAAAAAAAATTTTTGGATGTAAGCCCATAGATGCCTCAATGGAACACCTCCCCCCCACCCCTCTCTCTCTCTCTCTCTCTCTATATATATATATATATAATAAAACTAGGATTATCATTAATAGCATGCCTATTGATAAAGGTAGGTATAAATAACTTGTTGAGAAACTCATCCTCATTTGTCCTGATATTGAGCTCCCCATTGGGTTTGTAAGCCAATATGTGAACACCCTATTAAAGGCCAAATGGAGACTATGAATCTCAGTCTAAGGTAATTTAAGATGACCCCAAAAAGGCCTATAAATTAAAAAAAAGAAAATTACATATGTTTATTGGGTTGGAGATGCGTCATACCAAGTATTCACCTCTAGTTATTGTACTTTTATATGGAGAATTAAGAAACAGTATGTGATCTCAAGAAGCAGGGCTGAAGTTGAATATCAAATAGCGATACTTGATATTTGGGAGGTAATTTGGTTAAAATTATTATTAGAACTAAAATTTCAATTTAAAAATATTTTTAAAATGTGACAACTATTCTATCATTAAGATTGCAGAAAATTTTGTCTATCATGAAATGATTGAACATATTGAAATAGGCCAACATTTCATCTCCGAATAAAATTGAAAATAGACTAATCTAATTAAATTATTCTCCAACAAACTCTTAAACTACATATACCATCACTAAAGCTAACGCAAATGATTTTTGACAATTAATCAACAAATTGGGCGTGATCAAAATATATAATCCAACTTGAGGGTATTTTTGAAAGAATTCTAAATTTGTGGATAGCAACTTTTTATCTACATCAATTCAACAATTTGTTGACAAGAGCGTTTCATTCACAGAAATTTAATAATCTATGAATCTTTTCATCTACAACAATCTGGCAAAACAACAATATTTCATTTCTGCTGTGTAGTTAATTATTGTTTATAGAATTAAAGGCTGATTTTAGTATTTTTTTTTCCGTGATAGTTGTTTCTCCACTTTATTTATATACATGTTATTATTTTTGTATATTTACTGAATAAGGGAATTAAAATTTATCATAAAATCTCCCATTTTAATCTTCTCTATTCTTATTCTAATTTTCAATTTTTTTAAAAAAAAATTAAGAATTCATTCTTCAAGGAATGCTTTGTTGTGATGTTTATTTTGTTTATATTTTTTTATTTTTTTGATCCTTGTCGGTGCATAAATTAAGCGAGTGAATTTTATTGGGTTTGCAGCTTCTTTAGGTTATGTATTATTACTCACTTTATTTGAATGCTTATAAAGTTAATGAATCATAAAGATACTTTTTTGTCATCTCAACTATCTGCAGATGGTTCCGTAACTTGTCAATACTTGGCTAATCCCCTGGGTAATGGAGCTATTGTTGAAACAATTAATAAAAGGGTACTTGTCTTGCAAAGAAGTCACAATGTTGGCGAGTTTCCAGGATACTTCGTTTTTCCCGGAGGCCATTCAGAGGTATCCATCTTTTCTTATAATACAAAACAATAACTTCTTTCTTATTAGCATCAAAGCTTTCGCTTGTTTTTATTTTAGCTTCATGTTTATTTTAGAAACGGCTGTTAAATGTGAGGTAGGCACTCGTCTAGGCATATTGGTGAGGCAATGCACATTTAATATGCCTGTGAGGCGGGCGAGTGCTCATTCTTAAGATGCTTGGCCGTGAGGCCACATCCTGCTTTGATAAGAGACATAGTGCTTATTGTTAGGAAGATTTACATATCTAACACCTAGCTTCATTTTTTAAATATTTGTCACCTTTGCTATGCATGAAAAGTGCATTTTTATGTGATATGAATGATTTGGGTGGTATGAATGTAAATGACAAGTTTAGTTGTTCGACAAGTAAATACATAGGAATTGAGTGGTATACATGTAAATGCCCATATTTTTTAACCGCAGAAGTTGCCATATGGGTGATGTGGAAAGAACAGAATGAGGTGGAGAAATAAGGATGTATATTAGTAAATGTAGATGAATTGTAGTTGCAAGTGCATCAAGTTTCAAAATTCTGACGAATAAGAGGTTAAGTCTGAAGAAATAAAGGGATGGAGGGCATAAATGACGTCGAAGATAGAAGAGATAGCAATGAAGTTAGATTAACTTTGGCTATAAATGCTATGAGTTTTTAGTATTTCAGATCTTTTAGTTTTTTAAACACATCTTTTGGGTACATTATTTGTGATTATATTTAGCAAGATCCAGGAAATTGGAATGAAGCAAACTTTAAAATTAGGAAAACTAGTTTTTAATTCCCATAATTTGGCTTTAGTTCCACTTTGGCCCCTAAAATTTCAATCGTGCCAATTAAGCCCCTATAAATTTAAAATTATTGCAGTCACATCCAAAACATATATGATATTAATAGAAGCTAAACTCCATCCACGTGAAATTACAGAATGCTTACCTAGTATGTAAAGTCCAACACCTAAAACCCACCAAAAATCCAGCTTGACAAGTCAACATTCTACTTTTGTTAGGACACAATTTGGCATTTTTATTATGTTATTCTAGTTTTGGATGTAGTTATAATGATTTTAATCATAAGTGCTTGATTGGGACCACTCAAATTATAGGTTCAAAGTGGAACCAAAGCCAAACTATTAGGACGAAAAAGTGATTTACCCTACATAAGTCAAGAATATGATTATTATTTTATACTCAAATGTCTTGTTCATGATAGAAATAGGTTTATTTTCTTATCTTTTAATGCAATTGCTCCCTAGAGTAGCACCTTGCACTTTGGACAATGGGCAGACATTTTACTTTGAGGGCAGTTGGCATTTTTTATAGCATGGATGACGTGGGAGTGCCCTGCTTCGGACGCAGAGGTAAGCCGAGCGACTCCCGCCAGCACATGAGACAGGGAGACAGGCCGATCAAACCTGATTTTCCTTTTTGCTTTCATTCCTGTTATCCTTCATTCTTTTTTTTCATTTATATATATATATATATATATTGAAAGCCCAAAAAGGCTAATATATTAAATAGAAAGAAAGATACAGATACAATGTGTGGGAGGGCCTAAGCATGACACCCTGCCCACACAAAAATCACAAATGGTTTCAAAACTAAAAAAGTCAGAAAAAATACATGAGATACTTAAATAAAATGCCTAACAGTGCCAAAATACATAGAATCAGGCGGCTAGAGAGAGACCCATTTTGGTCTTACCTCTGCCTCTTGTTTTAGAGAAGGAGCAAGCTAATAAGCTGGTAAGATGATCGCCATTGCCAGTAGTAACCAATCTATCTTCCAATATGTTCCCGAGCTAGAGTCAGCCTCCATTCTTCTTCTTCCTCTTGGAATAGACCTTCCATTCCTCATCTGATGAATCAGTCTGATGGAGTGGTATAGCTGAAGCAGAAAGAATACCAACCGTAGTACCCACAATAGACTATAGTATATGTGAATTATGAGTTGCCTCTACACCGGATACTTTTTGAAGAAGTGGAGTTACGAGGCTTTCCTGATTATCAGTCTGAACACTAACATTTGTAGGTAATAGTCCATCAATATTATTTTCTATGGGTTTTGAAGATGCCAACATCACATCACTCGCAGTGACAGTAACATCAGTATTATGGGGGTGGTCCTCAGGTGCAACAGTCACCTCCTGTCTGGTAGTATCCTCCTCAAGTGGAACTAAAATGTCCAGAGCAGTGGGGATAGACCTATCCTTATTCACTTGAACCTTAGATTTCAAATTTTGATGAAACTTGTGACATTTATCAATGACATAACCAAACATCTTACAGTGGGTACAATATGGGGGTCTATGCTCCATGACGATTTGTTGTCAATAATCATTATGGGTTGTGCCCAACCAAACTTCAGTAACATCAGGTAAAGTAATATCCTTTTCCACAAGTATTCTGGCCACTGAGGGTCTGGTTAGGTTGAAAGTAGGCAAATCTAGCTTCAAAGGATCCCCAGGGATGACCGCAATAGAGTAGAGAACCTGATGGTGAAAAAAATGCAGCTTGAGACCAGGTAAATTAGACAATACTGTACAGTGGGAGTTTCATGATTTGGATTGAAATCAATAGACCGCTTAAGTAGCTTCATAGGTTTACCAACGATGATAAGATTTTTTCTGGAGAAAATCCGTGTGTAGTCCTCAAGCACGGTTAACTGAATCATCACGTGCCTCCCATCAACGAGCCTCACTTTTCATTTTCCTGTTAGTTGAGGTCATGAAAACTTTTTCTGATAATTTCCATAGGTAGGTGTCCCCACTGAAATTTTCCAATAAGAGCAAATTTGAATTTGTCTGTCAGCGTTGAAATTTTTGATGTGGAGAAAAAGAGTGTTACCTTCCCACTTTTTCTGCTTGCATTCTTAATAAAGGGACAGTCACCTGTACTATCACGATGCTTCTTATAACTTGAAGGAAAGACAGCCACCGTCTCCCCTTGAGGATTACCCACCACGTGGGCAAAAGAGGTTTTGCCAGGTTCGATCGAAGATGGAAGCTCCATCACCATCAAAGAGAAGCCCTGCAAGTCGGTTAGAAGAAAAAAAAAGACGAATCACTAGAAAAAGGCGAGTATACCAGAGTTTTGTGGCTCTGTCGAGAGGAGAGGAGTCGTTGCAGCGAGCCGCTGTTAGGGCTGTCGAGTCGTGCGAAGGAGGGGAACCGGAGGGCATATACAATCATATCATGCTACACTTATCAATACTCTTGGATTTTCTAAAGCATTAATTATTTTTCTTTGTGCATTTCTTATCCACTAAAGCTTGTTTGCATGCAATTTATTTGGATTTTTTGTAAAGCTATGGAGCAAGACATTGCTAGGAGTTTGGATTCTGGTGAGGCACTCTAGGATGACTTAAATTTTTAAGCAACCATTGTTGTCATTACCTAGGAAAGCTGTTCTCTTTAAAAAGCAATTAATATTGAATTCAGTCCAATGGGGATGTTTTGAAAACCTGTAAACATTAAGTGAATGAATTTGGGACTGATTTGGAAACCTGTAAATATTAATTGCAATGAATATTGAATGCAGTCCTATGGGGCTTGTGGTTGCTTATGTTACGATGGATGAATTTTCCTGTCTATGAAGTCTGCTCCTTTTATACATGTTACTACAATTTGAATGAAAACCTGTAAACATGTTGCTGCAATTCCTACCATTGGGGAAGTCTATGATTGCAAGAGTAAAACCTGAACTTCTATCTTCTAGCACCTGAACTTTCATATAAAAATACGTAGACATTTCCTCAACTCATTCAGCTGACCAGAAGAGATCATGCTCTTGAAGGTTGTTTGGTTGCAAGAATGAAACATGATTTATAAATTTCTTGTTAAGCTGCTCAAAAGAATTCAGGGAATTGAGACAACACGCCTTTCTTCTGTTATGACAAAGCTATATGGAAGACATCATTTTATTTTTTTCACCAGGAAAGGAATATGTTGTAAATGTATGAAAATGGTCTACTTTTCATCTCTTAGCATTGCCAATGAGACATTGTTGAATGTAAGCGATGTATATTTTTGTTTTATTACAATAATGAATATACATGATTCCTTTCCCGTGGATGTAGGTCCACATGACCGAATCACATTAAATCCTTTGTCTTTATTGGTTTATTTAATTTGTTTTATTTAGTTGTTGTAAATAAAATTCATACTTGGATTGATGGATACCTCAATTTCTTATACTTTGTAAATATTCTCATTCAATGTATATCTCTGTCGTACTAATAAAATGTGTCATTTACAAATAAAGATCTTGTTACAATTGGAATATTATTTTCTATTTTGCTGCACTCAGGAGAAGACGGGCTCACGGATTTTCGGGACATCCCGACAAACACTCTGTTACTGTGGCCTCAAACCCTCACTGTTGACGTCACGCCAACAACACAACTATGGGAGGAAGTTCTATACCTGCCCACGGAGCATCGCCGAACATTGCAAATTCTTCCGTTGGGCAGATGGTTCGATTGATTCCCCAGATGATGTTGATCGAGAATGGAAAACATCACTTGAGCAAAGTCTGGCCATGATATGTTATAAATGTTATGAATGATAGAGTATTTCAACTTAGGGAAAAANAAACACCACTTGAGCAAAGTCTGGCCATGATATGTTATAAATGTTATGAATGATAGAGTATTTCAACTTAGGGAAAAAAATTGGCCACACATCCTTTTAATTGGTTTTCTTTAAGTTATCATCGATATTTGATAAAAAATAGTTAAATTGATTAGTTTATTTATAATATGTTAAATCTTAAATGGAAATATATTTTTAAAACAATCATGCCATTGAATATAACAATATTCCTATAACAAGTCTTTTATTTCATATGCTCACCTATCTAACAAGTAAATATTTTAAAATATATTAATCAATCCTATAAATTTATTACATAACTATTAATAACTAATTACCCAATAATAAAATTTATTACATAATTAACACGTTGAAGTTTTACTAATTTATTACATAATAAATTTTGCTTTCGGAGTTTAAAAAGTTCACTGTTACAATCATCTTTTAAAATTTTTTAGCAAACAATGACAAAATTATCATTTTTCTAGAAACAGCTGCTCTGCAGCTATTTTCACACAGCGGCACCAAACAAATAACCAACTTCCCCGCAGCTGCTTTCCTGTGGCAGCTTCCTGGGGCAGTGCTGCTGCAGCTGCGCCAAACGGACCCTAAGTGTAAAGCCACTCATCAACTTAAGCATTATCATCTCGGCAATACTTAACTTAGTTTTATGCTTCTATTTTAAAGGCTGACGTTTTGCGTCATAGAGCATTGCAGGTCTCACCACCATCTTATAAAGTTTTTCTTTCAGTCTAAGTGATACNGTTAACACGTTGAAGTTTTACTAATTTATTTCATAATAAATTTTGCTTTCGGAGTTTAAAAAGTTCACTGTTACAGTCATCTTTTAAAAATTTTTAGCAAACAATGACAGAATTATCATTTTTCCACAAACAGCTGCTCTGCAGCTATTTTCACACAGCGGCACCAAACAAATAACCAACTTCCCCGCAGCTGCTTTCCTGCGGCAGCTTCCTGGGGCAGCGCTGCTGCAACTGCGCCAAACGGACTCTAAGTGTAAAGCCACTCATCAACTTAAGCATTATCATCTTGACAATACTTAACTTAGTTTTATGCTTCTATTTTAAAGGCTAACGTTTTGCGTCATAGAGCATTGCAGGTCTCACCACCATCTTATAAAGTTTTTCTTTCAGTCTAAGTGATACTTCTCTATGACACAATAGATCGATGCATTTCTCCACTTCAACCAACCAACATAAATTCTATTAATAACATCCCCATTTATATCACCATCACTTTGAACAATAGACCTGAGATATCTAAAACGTTCACACCTTTTATTAATTTGATCATCCATATTTACAACTCTGTCACTAGAGTTACTACTACTAAAATTGTATTCCATGTATTTAGTCTTAGCTCTACTTAAATGAAGACCTTTAGACTCCGAAGTAGACCTCCATAATTCAACTTTTTCTTGAGTTTTTTCTCTAGTCTTATCCACAAGAAGGATGTAATTAGCGAAGAGCATACACAAAGGTACATCCTCTTGCAAATGTCCACTAAGAGCATCCACAACTCAAGCAAAAACATATGGGCTTAAAGCTGATCGCTGATGTTATGCACCCGAAATAAGAAATTATTCGGTCAATCCTCCTTCTGATCGAACACAAGCAATAGTTCTAGTGTACATATCTTTAATGAATTGAATATAGGTCATATTAACCCCTTTTTTCTCTAGAACTCTTCAAAGGATATCTCTTGGAATCTTATCGTAAGCTTTTTCTAAATCTATCAAAATCATATGTACATCTTCCTTATTCTCTCTGCACTTCTCCATCAAACCTCTCAATAAATCTATAGCTTCCATAATAGACCTACTCGGCATANATCTTGGAATCTTATCGTAAGCTTTTTCTAAATCTATCAAAATCATATGTACATCTTCTTTATTCTCTCTGCACTTCTCCATCAAACCTCTCAATAAATCTATAGCTTCCATAATAGACCTACTCGGCATAAATCCAAATTTATTATGAGAAATCTTTTTAATGTCTTTACCTAATTTTAAAGTATGCACATCAACTTAATTCCTCTATAATTTGCACACTCTTGTGCATCCCCTTTATTCTTAAAAATGGAAACCAAAATACTCTTCCTCCACTCCTCGGGAATCTTTTTAGTTTTTAAATTAATATTAAAGAGTTTAGTAAGCCAAGTAACTCCTAAATGGTCCAAAATACTCTTACTACACTCCTCGGGCAACTTTTTAGTTTTTTAAATAATATTAAAGAGTTTTGTAAGCCAAGAGACTCCCAAATCCCTTAAATATTTCCACACTTCAATTGAGATATCATCAGGCCCTACAAATTTTATTTACCCATGAGCATTAATAAAAAACTGAAATTGATTATATAATTATGTTTGTATTTATTTTAAAANAAAATAATATTAAAGAGTTTTGTAAGCCAAGAGACTCCCAAATCCCCTAAATATTTCCACACTTCAATTGAGATATCATCAGACCTTACAGATTTTATTTACCCATGAGCATTAATAAAAAACTGAAATTGATTATATAATTATGTTTGTATTTATTTTAAAAATTATGAATTTCATCTTTTATTATTTCATCAGTGGTTTATATCTTTGTAATCCTTAGCAAGCATGTGTTTGTTAACACAGAGCTAGTGGCTTATCTGTTTCTTCTTGTTATTATGTTTATGTTGGCTTTGATGTTCCTCAGTTCATGATCTTCTTTCATCTACATAGTCCATTAAATAATAACATGTACTCTTTTTATATGGATTTGTGGTTTTATTGATTTTGAAGCCTGCAGAAGTTGGCGTTTCATCCCATCAAACCAACAAAATTTCAACAGATCATGAAGTATTAAATGGCAAGATTTCTCAGGAGATGTTTGAAGGTATCATTCGTGAAGTGGTTGAAGAAATTGGAGTTCCTGCAGAATCATTGGTAAATCTACACCTCAACTTTCATTTTTTGTGGTTGGCATTTTACATGGCTAAATGCTTAAACATATGAAAGACATCTTTTTTCGTTTTTACAAAATATTGACTTATTTCGCTAGAATTTTGAATTTTGGAAATCATTTGCATATATTGACCTTTAAAGAGTGGACCGGAATAATTAATGTGAAAGGAATATGAAAGAAAGGTAGTAAATCATGTTCACATGTACAGTAGCTGTTATAATGTGGGCGCAAAAAGCTAATGTACAATCGCTAGGATTTTGAATGATACCCTACCTTCTATCACATAATATGAGCAGAAAACACATTCTCAGAGTAAACATCAAGATTTACGTGGTTCAACTTCAACTAGACTGNATAGATCCCATGCAATGTAATATAGATTTGATACAATGCATGGTATATAGAACATAATTGAGTCGATATAATAATTCTTATTGTGTTTCCTCCTTTATAGGCCCAACACTTTAAGATTATAATGCTTTTAATGGCTTAGGACTGTTGACCTCATTTTTGGGTGAGGTCTTTACTTCTCTTCTTAGAGCATAGGGTCCAGTCTTAGGTTTTCTTTGTTTGACCCTTTTAGAGGACTAGTACCGAACCAACGCCATTTAGAAAATTCGAGTCACCTCGTCGCTCCTTCGAGTCTCGCATGGGCGGTCCCGAATTCTTGGCATTTCGTTGAGTTGATTAGGACCGACACATGAAAACTGAGTTCCTACATTAATAGGAGCAGCCCCTAGGGAACTTATTGCGACCCGAACACTCGATAACGCTGCATTTTGCACACACATCGCACTCTGCACGGTTTTGACTTAAATTGACTCGTCCGTCGGCGAACTCGTCCCGACGACGTTGGATGACGAAACGGATCACACAGATGCGTCTGGGATGTCGACTTTAGCTACGAAGGACACCCGTATTGTTATGGTTTCTCACGCGAGTGACTGACACAAATATCAATGCACATTTTTTTAATTAACAGTGCGCGGGCTCGGGCTCAACCCATGTTCGACTCGGGTTTGATTCAGACTGGACTCGGGCTAAACACAAGCTACCAGCTCATCTGAATTTGAAATTCAAATTTTAAAATTCAAACAAATTATTTAACTTTTATCTTAATTAAAAATATTCAGGTGATAATGCTTTCCAATTGAACCTGCCCTGCTTATGGAAAACATTTNCCTGAATTTGAAATTCAAATTTTAAAATTCAAACAAATTATTTAAATTTTATCTTAATTAAAAATATTCAGGTGATAATGCTTTCCAATTGAACCTGCCCTGCTTATGGAAAACATTTATTTCCCTGCCAAGCTTCACGTAACGACTCCTGATTAATTCACCCCGCTCTAATTCTAAAAGGAAGTCTCGTCTTCTTCCTCTGAGGTCTGCTCAATTTGGCTCCCTTTGCTCGCCAACCTTCTCTCGCTCACCTTCTTCCTCTCCCGAGACTTCTCTGCTTGATCTCGCTCGACAGGAAGAGACGAAGCGCTCGACCCCTTTTGCTGCNGCTCGTCTTCTTCCTCTGAGGTCTGCTCGATTTGGCTCCTTTTGCTTGCCAACCTTCTCTCGCTCACCTTTTTCCTCTCCCGAGACTTCTCTGCTTGATCTCGCTCGACAGGAAGAGACGAAGCGCTCGACCCCTTTTGCTGCGTCAAAGACTCTGCCCTGACGCTCTCAGCTTTCACTCGACCGAACGCCCCCTGTCCCGCTCGTCTCCCTCCTCTGCCTCTCCCGAGCTCCTCTCTGCTCGCTCACTTCCGCTCAACTCTTTCGAACGAAGTTCCTGCTCGTCTCCCCCGCTCGACAGAAACCCTCACTTGACTCCTTGCTGCGCCGAAGATCCCCGCTCGACGCCTGCTCCTTTCGATCCCGCTCCTCCNTCCGAGCTCCTCTCTGCTCGCTCACTTCCGCTCAGCTCTTTCGAACGAAGTTCCTGCTCGTCTCCCCTGCTCGACAAAAACCCTCACTTGACTCCTTGCTGCGCCGAAGATCCCCGCTCGACGCCTGCTCCTTTCGATCCCGCTCCTCCTCAGCGACTCGATCGCAGCTCCCGATCGAAGCTCCTGTTCGCTTCTCCTCTCTGCGACGGAGACTTGTGTTTGACCGAACTCCCTCTTTTCTCAACGCCGAAGCCCTCGCCTCACTCTGTTCCTCTTGACAGAAGCCTCGCCTCGCCTTCCCTCCTCTCCTTCACCGAAGGCTCCCAGTTCCCCTCTTCTCACTCCTCAAATCCCGAGATCATCATCTTCCCAAGTAAGATTCCTTATTCGAATTTCTTCTCGTTCAAAAGCTTTGAGCCGACTATAGAAATTTTTTTTTTTTACCATTGCTAACTAAATGATGATATGAAACTTGTATGCCCCTGTAGCTCAGTTGTTGGTAGCTTCCTTTTGCACTGCTATGAGGTTGAGTTTCTTGGTGAAGATAAAAGGATTTAAGTAATTGTTTGTGGTCTGCAAAGAACATGTTGCATGATAATACTTATTTNGACTGGACATCTACAGGAGGATGTACCTTGGCGTATACTTTTTGCTGATGATATCCTTCTCGTGGATAAAACGAGAGAAAAAGCCCAGAAAAAACTTGAATTATNTGAAGCCCTCGCCTCACTCTGTTCCTCTTGACAGAATCCTCGCCTCGCCTTCCCTCCTCTCCTTCACCGAAGGCTCCCGGTTCCCCTCTTCTCACTCCTCAAATCCCGAGATCATCATCTTCCCAGGTAAGATTCCTTATTCAAATTTCTTCTCGTTCAAAAGCTTTGAGCCGACTATAGAAATTTTTTTTTTACCATTGGCGCTGAATGTTGACCTTTAAAAGAGAAGCATAATAATAAGTTAAGTGTTGCCGAGATGAGAATGATTAGNATGATATATAGGGGGATGTTAATAGTATAATTCAAGTTGGTTGGTTGAAGTGGAGCCTTTTGTGTGATAGAAAAGTACTGCTTAGACTGAAAGGAAAATTTTATAAAACGGTGGTGAGACTTGCAATGCTCTATGGTGCTGAATGTTGGCCTTTAAAGGAGAAGCATAATAATAAGTTAAGTGTTGCCGAGATGAGAATGATTAGGTGGATGAGTGGCTTTACACTTAGAGACAAAATGCGGAATGAATATATTCGTGATAGGGTTGGTGTAGCTCCTGTGACAGACAAAATTAGAGAAAGTCGTCTTAGATGGTTTGGTCATATTAAACGTCGACCATTAGATGATCCGATTAGGAGAGTAGATGTTTTAAATTCGACTTGTGCTAAGAAAGGCAGAGGTAGACCTAGGAAGACTTGGGCTTATTGTATTAAAAATGATCTTAATTTACTAGAGCTAAATGAAAATATGACACTCAATAGGACGCAATGGAGAAAAAGGATTCATGTAGCCGACCCCACGTAGTGGGATTAAGGCTTTGTTGTTGTTGTTGTTGTTGTTGCTAACTAAATGATGATATGAAACTTGTATGCCCCTGTAGCTCAATTGTTGTTAGCTTCCTTTTGCACTGCTATGTGGTTGAGTTTGTTGGTGAAGATAAAAGGATTTAAGTAATTGTTTGTGGTCTGCAAAGAACATGTTGCATGATAATACTTATTTTTGTAGTGTGCCTTTTATCCACTGTCCAACTTTTGCATCTACCATTAATCGCTAAACTTTCAGTAATTAATAGGATAAGAGTTTTCAAAATACAAATGACGTAAAGATTTGCTTATGACAGTTTTCTTATAGATTTGTTATTCAAACATTTGTTATATTTTCATTTGGCCATAATCTGTTGATGTGTTTTGGAAACTCATGTACCAAGGTTTAGGGTCATAGCTATAATTCATTTATTTTATCCCGCCTGGAGCAAGTTAAACTTCACTTGCTATGTTTATTGGAGAGAGTCTTGCTCTTATGTATTTNCTTTTATCCCGCCTGGAGCAAGTTAAACTTCACTTGCTATGTTTATTGGAGAGAGTCTTGCTCTTAAGTATTTCATATGCTGCCCTAGTTGCACTTTTACATAATTTTGGTGAGGGATTTGGGGGCATTATTTATTTAGCATTCTTGGATGATTTTCATGGCTTATTTGGTTGCAGTTTTGGAGCTTTCAAAAGTATGATTTTGGGACTGTTTTACGGTTGTTTTGAGCGTAGCTTTGGGACTGTTGGGTGGCATGTTTGACCATGGTTTTGGGGCTGCATAGGGTGTTTTAGAGCTCTCAAGTACGCTGATTTTGGACGAGCCATAAGAGTTGATTTTGAGCACCATGGATCATTGTTTTGATGAGTTTGCCTTCATAGATCCCGCTGTTAGACAACCCATGGGAAGCCTTAAAGTTTGTCGGCACCTTCACGATCTTAGCTCAATACATATACTATTTGGAGAAGTATGTAAGGGTTGCACTTTCCACTGATTTTNCCGGCACCTTCACGATCTTAGCTCAATACATATACTATTTGGAGAAGTATGTAAGGGGCCTTTAAGTGCACCTGTCTTGGATCGTAGGCAGCTATAGGATCACTAACCGAAGCTCCTAGCCGCTGCCCGGTATCGTAGAAGCGCTGTAGGCTGCTGTCCAAGGCTCCAAAGCCACTGTTTGGAGTATAAGGATGTTGTAGGCTACTGTCCAGGGCTCCAAAGCCACTATTTAGATTATAGGGGCATTGTAGGCTGCTGTCCAGAGGCTCCAAAGCCACTGTTTGGAGTATAAAAGTTGTAGCACCACTACCCAACTTGACCGGAATTCTTCTCATCCAAAATGTGATGCTCCAATGTAGCGAAGAAATCACCAANTAAGTGCACCTGTCTTGGATCGTAGGCAGCTATAGGATCACTAACTGAAGCTCCTAGCCGCTGCCCAGTATCGTAGAAGCGCTGTAGGCTGCTGTCCAAGGCTCCAAAGCCACTGTTTGGAGTATAGGGATGTTGTAGGCTGCTGTCCAGGGCTCTAAAGCCACTATTTAGATTATAGGGGCATTGTAGGCTGCTGTCCAGAGCCTCCAAAGCCACTGTTTGGAGTATAAAAGTTGTAGGACCACTACCCAACTTGACCGGAATTCTTCTCATCCAAAATGTGATGCTCCAATGTAGCGAAGAAATCACCAAAGAAACCCCTAAAGATGCAACTTGCAATAAACATGATTGTTTAATCTTCTAGTTTTACATACAATTAAAGAATATTAAAAATCTTGTATCTCAACATCCAAAAGAATTGCACCTTCTCAGATCATGTATATATCTTATCCCAGTTAAAGTCTTATCATGCATTTGGGGCGGCGGTGCGGTGCTGCACCGCAGTTTTCCTGTTTGGAAAAACTAAGTTTTGCTCGCACTCTCAAAAAGATGCAATTAAAAAATATGTTTTCTCATTGGACCTAGCTACCTGCGGTGGCTGCTAGAAAGCTGCAGTCATATTTTTTTCAATTTTTTTTTTTTTTTTGTAGCAACCGCCGTAGTTTTTTGAAAATAATTTTTTCTTAAGCAGCTTCACAGCTGCTTCTTCAGACACTTGCAACTGCCCCAAACAGACCCTTAGATACATTGTAATGTATCTTTGTATAAGGAGCATCAAGACCTATAGTCCACCAAAATTATTTCTTACATGCATATGCGGATTTCTTGATCCATTGTCATAAAACAACGATCAATCATGAGACATATGAGAACATATCGAGTTTAGTACCCATTGAACACTGCATTTGTAACCTGCAATCACAAAAATAACATTGTTAGTCTATATTGGTTTTTCAATATGCTGTACTGTCTTTATGATTGTTTTCACTAAATTGCTACTTTTCGTTTATTCATTTATATTTAACCTAGCTTAATACTTTTTTTTGTATCTTCCAATAATATTGGAATTGTTCTTACCACCAAACTTTTCTGTAGAGGTTGTCCTTTTCTCAATATGTTGTCCTGTTCTCTCACGGATAATCCCTCACCCCATTTTTATTCGTTTACACCCTCAAGCATAGAAGTCACATCTTTTGACAAAAATTGATTCTTAATATGCTCTAAGCTTATGGTATCCCTCCCATATAAATCGCATAAAAATGTTTATATGAGAGAGATATTAAGCACAAGATTAATCCAATTTGATCCTCATCATCAACAATCACATCAAGTTTTTTCAAATTGCAAAAAATGAATCAAACTAATTTTAGTGTTTGTTTGGAGCAGCCTTTTTATTGGTTTATTTTTCAGACCGCTTTTACATTTGACTACTACTTTCTCATTGCTTTTCAAAATATTTTATGAGGGGAGACTACTTTTTACCGCCAAATCTTTTTTTGTGTGTAGTTGTAAGGAAGCTCATGTCTGTCCTTTTTCAAAAAGAAAAAAAGATATTTAATGCGCGCAATAGCTATATAATTGCAATCACTCAAAATGATGAGAAGTGTTAAAACTTGCTTTCCCACGCTGACTAAGAAGGCAAAAGATGCTTAGTGGTTCAAATAGAAAGATACGAGAAACTATTAAATTGTGATTAGTCTAATGAGAAGATACAAAAGAGAACATAACACGGAGAAGTGAGCAGAGATTTATAGTAGTTTGGTTTACTGACCTATACTCATTCTCAGAGAAAACAAGAGCAAATATTCCACTATGCTAACATTAGAGTATAACAGTAGCATCATTGTATGCTTATAGAGATTTCTTGAGAGTGTCAAGAAAAGAGAAGTTAAAAGGGATGATATTACAATTATAGGAGGCTATAGCCGAATGCAGAGTTAAGTGGTTACATTAGACGGGAAGAAGAGAATAGAGCCTTTGGTAGCACTTAGGTTTTTTACTAGGTTTTGTTGAAAGATTTCGGTGGACTTTAGGAGATATATATTCAATAAAGCCTCTAATCAATAAAGTCAAGGGAGTATCCTCAATTGAGCTATATTAGAGGTGATATGAAGAATGTTTGGTAATTAATAAAGAAGTTATGACCTACTTTGTGCAACCCTTGAATGGTGTATTTATAGTTGCACTAAAGACTTCTATGCTAGGTTTGTAGGAATGGTAGGCTGACAGGGATGTAATACCGTTGGAAATTAGGCTGATACGGATGTTATGATGTATTTTGTATTTTTGTATAATGAAGTACCATTTTTTAGATTTTGATTTATTATATGGTCTGACAAGTTCATGGGGCAGAAAATTAATTGTTGGGGAAGGTTTCATAGAGCGGAGCCAGAATGGAGGCAATGAATGTGCATAGATTTTTGACATTGTAGGGTCCTTTGGTTGTGGTGAGCGAACTGGTGACAGGATCCATTACATTTGTTGGTAATAATTGCTATGTATGTGTTCATGGGCAAGCTTTTAATAATGGTGTTTTTCATTAAATGTAAGTGCATTGCTTGTTGGATTCTATGAGCTTTTGAAGTTGCCATAATTGTTTGTTTGAAGTTGTGTTGAGGAAGATTCATAAGATTGGGAGGTATGTTGAATGGAGTTGGATGGCTATCAAGCTGAAGGTGTGAATTATAGAAAGCATTTGCAGAGAGAACTATTGAGATCAGTTCTCGAGAGACACCATCAAAATGAATTCCCAATATTTGGTATGTAAAAAGAGGGTTTTTTTGTGTGCAATCGGTTAGTGTTGCACTACTTTTTGGCATTATTATAATAAGCACATGGTCAAAAGAGGTTGCTTCAAATCCTTAAACAATAATTTGGATTTGTAGTTGGCTTTTTTTTTTATTATTGATTAGTTGAGCTGATTGATTTTTCTTCCTACGTGTGCAATAAACCTTTGCTTTTGATAATGTTGTTAGAGCTACTTTTTTTTGGTATGAACAATGATTCCAGTTTGATTCATAGACCTTTTGCAATTAACTTGAAAGCTCTCATTAAGACATCATCTATCAAAGAGTTGGTTAACTGTTATTGTTTTTTTTTTTTTTGCCTATCTTAGACATTTTTATTTTGATCCTCGTTGTCGGCATCTTCAAATGCATGCCCTATGAGTTTTTTCACAAAATTATACTTAACATTAAGATCACACATTTTGGTTCTCCAATGACCAAAATTTTTTGAACCTTCGAACTTTTCTTGATTTTGAATCTCATGACCATAAAAATGTACCCTTATGCCAGTTTTTTGTGACTTGGATGCCAATAGAAAGTGCGAAAATGCTAGTAGGATCAAGAACGGCCAACCACGAGCTATCCTAAAAGAGAGAGAACACAATCTCTTAGAGAACACTAAGATTTATGCATTTGGTTTTAACCAATCCTACACTTTTGAGAGAGAACAGAGGAATCCAGCCATTAGCTAAAGGCTAGTATCATTTTGTACAAAATAAGAGCACCCACTGTGCTTCCTAATTTTTTAGTACACCCATACACAAAGAAGAAGCCCCAAAATAATCTTCCAATATATTTTACCTTGGTAACAAGCCTTCTTCTCACTTAGCATTGGTGAAATCTCCATTCTTCAAAAGTAACCTTTACTTCTAAGACGATGTCAATGAAATTTACAAGATATCTGAATTTCTTATACGCAAACCCTTGGCAAACACCTCCATCTTATAACTGTTGACCCCTCTTGCACAAATCATGATCCTGGTATCAGGATTTCTATCCTAAGATCAGGATTTCTCGTTCCGGCTCAAATCCTGAAAGAGATTCCGCCTGAGTTTTATCAGGATTCCTGATTTTCAATTGCTACCACATGAATCTCTAAGCTCAATCACATGGATCATTTGTCGCTTATCCGGTCTGGCCACTACAGTCATCCATAAATAGTTGCCAAATATGTAACATAAACTCTATGCAATGCGCAAATTATGAACAAAATGCAAACATAATTCGGTAAAATATAACAGTTGTTGAAAATTTTTGCATGGGAGAAAATGATATTAACAGTTCTAATAAGTGGTATAATTTTTTCAGACTGATCCCATCTTTATTGGAATATCAAGGAGGAACCTGAATGTTAGGCCAACTGCATTTTTCTTTATTAATTGTAGTCTTGGATCGCACGAAATTCAGCAGCTGTATTCAAGAGCCCAAGATGGTTATGAATCCATCCAACTTTATGATGTTTCAATGGTTAGTTCTACAAAGTCAAAACATTGTCTTGACCAATTTACATCTGATTTTATATTAATTTTTCCCATTGCTAATTGAAATCACTTATCTAGGAAGAGCTGCTGAAGATGTCGGAGAGAATGCCTGGTTGCCATCGAGGTGGATTTGCATTATATGAGCAGATGATGAAAGCCAGCCAAGGCGACTTATAAATATGATTGGCAGGTCATTCTCGTAACAAGGTTGAATGTCTCTTTTCTATTTATTTATGCTTAGTGGATTAATATTAGAATGCACCACTTTTCCATCATTATATAAATTATAATAATTCATGGGAAGCCACTCGGCTTTAGATGACATTTTTTGTGTGGTCTATTATGTCTGTAAAAAAAATAGAAATTTGTATCTTATTTCATAGGAGAACCCTCAATAATATGCTAACGCTATTATTTTCTCTCGAGTTGGAGCATATATATATTAATTAGATCCAATTTGTTGCATTGTTTGAAAAATTGAAGTGGATCCAAAGCTTTGATAAATAATATCTATTAGTTGTTCTGAGTTGGAAACTTGATTAATGGTCTTCTTTCATAGCACCATTTCTTAAATGATGTCATGATTAACCATAATATGTTTGGTGCTTTCATGGAGCATGGGATTGTTTAAATGAGATAACGACATTTTTTTATCATTTAAGATGATAGGTTATGCAATTGGAAGGCCAAATTTCCTAATTTAAGCTAATGGGCTGTGCAATTGGAAGAAAAAATTTCCCAAGGAATTTCTTAACCCATATCATTTCATACGCAGAGTTTTTCATGACTAAATTTTGCCTTGGTGCTCAAGACAGCCACAATAGCTTATTTCTTACTCTTTTATGTGATAAAGTTATTTATCACAAATATGTTGTACGTAAGTGTGAAATTTTTTATCATCAATTGATCCAACATAATCAACATTAAAAATGGCTTCCACACTAAAGTGTTAATTCTTAGTGCATAGTTGGCTTTTTTGTGATGATTCTTTCTTCTGTCTAAGGATATATAGAACTCATGCAATGCTTATAAGAAAGAAGAGATTCCAATGGTAAAAGAGTCAGATAAAGTGTTTGACAAAGATGGAGTGATTTATTGTGTGTTTTGTGAAATTTGTCAAACCCACCTTGAAAGGCTTTTTTTAACCAATAAATGATCTTGAGCTTATTTGCTCCAATTTCTGGTATTAGAGCCATCATTTTGGGGGATCATCACACTTTGTGACCGAACCCTGTGATATCATTGATGACGCGAAGGATTGCTGCGTATAGAGATTAGATTGCCCAAGGAAATCCAACAAGGGATTGCATCTGCCATCTCCCGTGTTGATTGGATCGCGGCTTACATTAGCACGATATAGTCACGAGTTGAGCTGTTGCAGATCACTACGCACAGTGCTCCAAGACCCCACTGACGGGAAGCGCTGGGGATCACGATGAACAGAGACCCGCAAGCTTTAATCGTGACTCGATCTGCGCGAGTTGATGCGATACAGTCGCAACTTAGCTTGCTGCTAGCCAACCAGATCGCTGTGTACCATTTTTCATCTATCTTCTGATTTAAGCCATTCCATATAATCGCAATTTGAGGAAATAGGTGGAGCAGCATACAAGAGTTGACTCTTGATTGAGCCGCCCAAACCAACCGAGCCAATTAAGGGATTACAGGATACAAAAAAATCCTTTTACCTTTGTGATTGAAAATTTTCCTGGGAGTAACAACAACAAAAAAAATAAATGATTTGGAGAAGAAATTGGAGGAAGAAGTGGGGCAACTCAAATCTGGTACAAAGGAAAGGNACAATTTGAGGAAATAGGTGGAGCAGCATACAAGAGTTGACTCTTGATTGAACCGCCCAAACCAACCGAGCCAATTAAGGGATTACAGGGTACAAAAAAATCCTTTTATCTTTGTGATTGAAAATTTTCCTGGGAGTAACAACAACCAAAAAAATAAATGATTTGGAGAAGAAATTGGAGGAAGAAGTGGGGCAACTCAAATCTGGTACAAAGGAAAGGTTTAATGCCATTGACAACCAATTATAGAACTTGGAGGTGATTATGAGGAAGCTTATTGATATGCAATCCAAGACCCCATCGGCCGTTGCAAACCCTACCTAGGTTTGACCAGAGATTCATTGGCTACATCAAAAGGGGAAGAGATTGGAAGAGAGGAATATGAGGAGAAAAACATTCACCTTCAAGAACATCCTCCCAAGGCTCCAAGTGTGGTGGATTAGAGTTTTTTTATGGAGGCGATTGGGCCGAAACATGGAGAGAAAGTATGCAAGAGGTAGGGAGGAGTATGAAGAAGAAATGAGAGGAGCAGGGAGATGATATGCCCATTATTCGAAGGACATAATTTTATCGTCGATACTTTGGGGGAAATAATAGTGAGAGAGGAAGATGGGTGGATAAGTTAGGGTTAGGAAGTTGAAGAGGCCGAGCTTTTAGGGGGAAGACACACATGGGTGGGTGTATCTGACGGAGTGATACTTCACGGTGAATGGGCTAGATGGGGAGGGTTGTGTNAAGCAGGGAGATGATATGCCCATTATTCGAATGACATAATTTTATCGTCGATACTTTGGGGGAAATAATAGTGAGAGAGGAAGATGGGGTGGATAAGTTAGGGTTAGGAAGTTGAAGAGGCCGAGCTTTTAGCGGGAGACACACATGGGTGGGTGTATCTGACGGAGTGATACTTCACGGTGAATGGGCTAGATGGGGAGGGTTATGTTTGGAGGGGAAAGCCCTAGCCTAGTTTCAATGGAAGGACGCTCGATACCTGATTTGTTAATGGGAGCAATTTAAGGATTGTTTGTTGGAACATTTTCGAGTCATTCAGGAAGAAAACTTACTCAAGTAGTTTTTTTCCTTAACTCGGGAGGGGACTATCATGGAATATATGTAGAGATTTGAGCTATTCTCGGTACAACTAAGGGGGATTTCTGAAGTATGATTGGAAGAGAATTTTATGAAGGGCCCCCGACATTCATACAACATTCCGACTATTGAGACTGTGGGAACTGAGGGGGACGATGGAACTAGCCCAAATGGTGAGGACAACAATCAGATGGAGAAGGCCAGTAGAAGTTGCACAAATGGAGGGTTGTATCGAACTGCTATAACCACAATAGTAACAAAAGCTCAAATAGTGGAAGTCCAGAGAGACGGTGCATGAGAATAATGGGTTATGATCGGGAGCAAAACTCAAGTGCCTTACAGAGCGATTTTGGATAAGCGAGCAAAGCGGTTTGTTTTTTATGTGATGAGAAGTTTGCCCCAGGACATCATTGCAAGGATAAAGAATTATTAGTTCTCATGGTGCATGACGAGGAGGCAAATGATGAAGAAATAAAGGAGCTGTGGTGGAGGAATATTCACTTTTTCCCACATTGAGGACAAGATATTTTTTTGGGTTGAGTATTGTAACGTTTGTGCCTAGCCTAAGGATAATTTTGTATTTTGTATGCCTAAAGACAATTTAGGCTTTTATTATTATTTTTGTTGGGTATAAATAGATTCATTATTCTTAGGGTTAGTTTTATCCTGAGATTGAGTTGTGAGTCTTAGGTTTAGGGTTTGAGAGAGATTCACTACTGTTCAAATTGTAGGAATTGGAAGAGATTGCCTACCTCTCAAATTGTAGGTTTTTATCTTTGTATTTTTGTTTAATTATTAGGATTATTGAAGAAAAATATTAGCTTGTTCTAATTTTTCTAGAATTTATGCTGATATTTTACTAATTTTTTTAATTTTTCTTGATTTTTAACTTGGGATTGTATCATTTTCCTCTTAGCAGTGTAACATCGTGGTTTCACCATAAACAACTTTAGTGGAAGCACCATAGAGAAAGGCATTACTTATATCTATTTGCAATAATTGCCAACCTTGATTGAATATGCCCCAGTGGTTTCTTCATAAAAGACTTTAATGAGATCATTATAGATGAAGGTATTGTTTTTATTCATTTGCCACATATAAGTAATGCAAATAAAATATTTGTATAAAGTTGAGCTATTGGTAAAGAACCATCATGTTGAAATTTATTAGTTTTACCTATCGATATGACTGGTTTGCATTTTAGAGATCATCATATTTCATATATATCAAATTAGTCAAATCCCATAGTCTTAAAGCCATTAATAACTACAGGAAAGTTCGTCAAAACCGGCAGAAACACTGGCGGACATGGCATGTCGGTCTTTTTTGACAGAAATTGTGGCTGAACTCCCGTATTTTGAGTTTTTGGGTGAAAAATCAACGGACGGTCTGTTTTTGGTATGCTTGTCTTCGATTGAAGTTGTCACGCTAATCTGTTGGAAAACGGACGAACGGTCCGGAGGTTCTTGATTTACNGTTTTGAGTTTTTGGCTGAAAAATCAACGGACGGTCTGTTTTTGGTATACTTGTCTTCGATTGAAGTTGTCACGCTAATCTGTTGGAAAACGGACGAACGGTCCGGAGGTTCTTGATTTACTAGTATTTGGCTGAAATTGCCACCGAAAAACAGACGGAAGATTAGCCAGTTCTCAGTGCACTTGTTTTGGGTAGAAATTGCCGCCGAAAATCAGCCTAGTTTTCTACTTTGTATTGAACAACCGCACGAAAGCCTTCATTTGCTCTTCCCCTCCCTCCGCTTATGCGNCTTGATTTACTAGTATTTGGCTGAAATTGCCACCGAAAAACAGACGGAAGATTAGCCAGTTCTCAGTGCACTTGTTTTGGGTAGAAATTGCCGCCGAAAATCAGCTAGTTTTCTACTTTGTATTGAACAACCGCACGAAAGCCTTCATTTGCTCTTCCCCTCCCTCCGCTTATGCGAGCTCGCAGCCAACATCCTGTCTAAATTGATTTGACCCAAACCTCCACCGTTTCTCAGGTTTTTTGTGAAATCTTTGTGAAACTTGCTCTCTATCCTCCACAAATTTTAGTTTTAGGCTTTGTCCCTCAACTTTTCATTTTTAGAGATTTTAGGTTTTTAAGAAAATGTGAAATGTATGTTTAAAGTCTNTTGATTTGACACCGTTTCTCAGGTTTTTTGTGAAATCTTTGTGAAACTTGCTCTCTATCCTCCACAAATTTTAGTTTTAGGCTTTGTCCCTCAACTTTTCATTTTTAGAGATTTTAGGTTTTTAAGAAAATGTGAAATGTATGTTTAAAGTCTTTAAAATTTTTAATATATTTCATCAATCTTGCATTATTGTTGTATTTATCGTTGAAGTTTTTTAAGTTTTTGGAAGATTTAGATACATATCACTCAACTCTTATGTTTTTACATATCTGACACCCAAACTTCCATTACATACATGCCACCTTACCTATTATACATGAGTGTGCATTCCAATTTTTAAAATTCTAAATAATGGCATTTATGATGTCATATGAAAGTTTTTGTTACGACACGACCCGGGAACTTGACATTATCAAGACGGGAATTGATGACCAGGCAGAGGAAAATTATCTAATAGTTTCATTTCATAATTAAAATAAAATCCAAAATCTAAAAAAGCTATTCTNCTCCATTACATACATGCCACCTTACCTATTATACATGAATGTGTATTTTAATTTTTAAAATTCTAAATAATGGCATTTATGATGTGATATGAAAGTTTTTGTTACGACACGACCCGGGAACTTGGCATTAGCAAGACGGGAATTGATGATAAGGCAGAGGAAAATTATCTAATAGTTTCATTTCATAATTAAAATAAAATCCAAAATCTAAAAAAACTATTCTATCTTTAGAATTTAAAGTTACAATAGGGTCTTATGGATTTTTAAACATTTGTAACGTACTAAATAAAAGCTAATACACAATGGTTATCTGTTTGTGCTTCACGGCGCATTTACACGTACTCTTGTCGGTTCATTTATTTATTTATTTATTTTTTTTATAAAATATTAACAACTAAATGTTCAGTTAAAACTATTTAATGGGTAAATATTTATAAATTACATCAATTCTTATTTTAAAATACTTTAAAAATTGTAGTACATAGTAAAAAGGATTGAGCAGCAAAAAAAACACTAAAGAAATTAGCTTCATCTACTTTAATTTAATTATGTTACATTTTTCATTATTGAGAGACATTGTCTAAATACATGCCTAAAAAATATTTGTTTAATCTTTTTCAACCGACTGTAAAGATATGTAATCATTTCCATTTTTATGTTTATTTTCGTGCACGGGTACATTATATTTCAGGGTATATTTTATTCTTTTATTGCATGTTAAATTTAAATTAAAAACATGAATTTTTGCATGTTAAAAGAAACGTCNGCTATTCTAATTTTAGAATTTAAAGTTACAATAGGGTCATATAGATTTTTAAACATTTGTAACATACTAAATAAAAACTAATACACAATGCTTATTTGTCTGTGCTTCTCGGCGCATGTACACACACTCTTGTCGGTTCATTTAGCCTTAAAGTTGGTTTTTTTTTTTTGTAAAATATTAACAATTAAATGGTTAGTTAAAACTATTTAGTGGGTAAATATTTATAAATTACATCAATTCTTATTTTAAAATACTTTGAGAGTTGTAGTAAATAGTAAAAAAGATTGAGTAGTAAAAAAAAACACTAAAGAAATTAGCTTCATCTATTTTAATTTAATTATGTTACATTTTTCATTATTGAGAGACATTGTCTAAATACATGCCTAAAAAATATATGTTTAATCTTTTTCAACCGACCGTAAAGATATGTAATCATTTCCATTTCTATGTTTATTTTCGTGCACGGGTACATCATATTTCAGGCTATATTTTATTCTTTTATTGCATGTTAAATTTAAATTAAAAACATGAATTTTTGCATGTTAAAAGAAACCTCCGGAAACAATACAAATTTGTGTGATTTATAGAGCTGTTGTAAAAGAAAAAAAAGAATATTTACATTTCATTTTAATTCTAACTTTACTATTATTATTTAGATATATTCATGCTAAAATTTTGCCTAATTTATAATTTAATAAAAGTATTTAAATCATCTTTATTCCTATGAAATTTACAATTAGGTGGTTTAAACAATATTTTCTTAATATTAATACATATNGAAGTATATAAATCATCTTTATTCCTATGAAATTTACAATTAGGTGGTTTAAACAATATTTTCTTAATATTAATACATATAATGACGATAATTAGATTAATTTTATGCTACAACTTCTAAAATTTATTTAGGCATACTTGAATTTAATAATACCTTAATTATAATTATGTTTTAAACTTAATAACTTAAAATGAATTTGTTACCTTTGGTTGAAATTCCTGTGTCTTGCCCAAAGTTATTCGAACCTAGCAGGTAAGGCTCGATTGGGCCCTCCACGCATGTAATAAGGCCTCTTGTGGCCCGTTCCTTCTTCTAGAGCTCTCATTCAAATGCTTCTATAAGCCAATACGATCGTTTCCTCCTCCATATATTGCTCCCTCCTCTTTCTGCGGTTTTTTTTTTTTTTTTTTCCTNGGGCTGTCAGAAAGCTCGTTATTCGCGAACAACTCGTGTTCGGTTCATCAATGAGTTCTTGTTTCATTCTTTTGATAAGTAAGCGAGACAAATATGAACAAATTTTTTTTTGTTTGGTTAGTTGAACGAACCAAACACGAACGGTGATCGGTTTGTTCATGTTTGAATAGTTATTGTTTGAAACATAAAATAATTTAAAATAATTATATATAAAAATTTATGATATTTTAACAAATTGTAATTTATAAATTATAAATTAATAATAATATATTAATATACTATATTAGTAATATATTAATA
>JXCR01109824.1:8677-23586 GCA_002079205.1 Phalaenopsis hybrid cultivar
GCCATTAGAGGCTAACCATTTTCAAGCCAACAAACTCTAATTCAGTGTCAAAAGTAAACCAAGCATCCTAACACTGAAATCTAAACATTAAAATACCAAACACAAACATAAATATAGTTCAACAATTAAAGTAAATTCAACCCAACACAACATAATAACATAATTAAATAGTACTAAACAAAACGCTCCATGCATAAAGTGAGTTCAAACATCTTCTTCGCTCTCATCCTCCCCCATGGATTGATAGTGCACGTACAAGTTGTAGAAAGATCATTAAAAAAATTCATCAGTTGACTCATCCTTAATCCAAGCATGTTTCTTGAACATACATACCAAACCATCTTCAATACGACCAATATGTTCAAAATGTTCCTTCAGCCACCAGTCTAGATGATTCAACATTTCAGAAATATTCTCAATTACATGCATAAGATTTTGTACCTCTTTTTATATCTTCTTGATCTTTTTCAAAAGTACATTTGAACCAAAGTAAGGTTGAATAGGTGATGAATTTTAGGATGCTTGATCCATCAATACATTCATATCATTCTCATCTCCCATTCTAATACAGTTGCAATAGACCTCTGGATCCATCGGCTTCAAAGGAAGAAGCACTTTCTCCCAACTTTCAAAAGGTACTTGCGATTGACTGCATAGTAGGAAAATTGTGGATGGATGTCCCAGTCTAGTTACAGACCCATTGACAATCAAAACTAAAACTGATTTCACAATTATTGTACCAATCTCAATAGGTTTTCCAGTTTGAATACATTAATTAAGAATAGCACTCTCATTAGTTACCTTACTGATTTTCATAGTGGAGTAATTTTGATGCAATAAAGAAATGTCACGCCTTAGATGCAAGATTTAACAGTGATGATGAAAAGCTTACATTTCGATCATCTCTGGCCTCCTAATTTGCATTTTCATCCATAAGGTATCAATAAAGTTCATTCATATTATCTCTTGTAGGGGTAAATTTTGTGTAGTAGCAAATAGGAACACTTTCAATCATAAACTTCTTGTTTATTCTTAAAGGAGTGAATTGCAAAAACTCGCCCACACATAGAAAATTCCTTGGATGACTCCATGTAGATTTGCATAAAACTCTTTCACCATAAAGATAACTACGATGGTAGTAGTGTAACAAAGCATTTCCTAGTGTATCTATGCAATAATCTCTTCCACTCGAGTATTCGATGTTTTGAATCCTTGATTCATAAATCTCCTTTCCTTGATCAGCCTCTTCTTCATAAGAACTCGATAATATANAGAGAAGATGAAATCTAGAATCTTTGGCATTCAAAATCTTCTCTAATGCGCACAATGTGAAGCCCTAGGTCATGATTTAGAGGTAGAAGACAACCCAAACAGTAAAAATGAAGTTTTATTGTGTGATTTCTCAGTTTTTAAGTGAACTACGTATTATTGGGAATTTGGCGCTTCAGACGCCAATCTGGCGCATCAAGCACCAACTCTCTGTCAACTGGCGCATCAGGCTTCAACACCATAATTTTTTCAGATTTCATTTTTTGTGGAAATATGTTGCGTACCGCTTTACGTCAACCTATAATTAACTCAAATAAACATTTATAATCATAATTAAACAATTTTTAATACCAAACTTTAACAAACAAAACAAAACTCACTTTTATATGTATGATTCACGCCATTAGAGGCTAACCATTTTCAAGCCAACAAACTCTAATTCAGTGTCAAAAGTAAACCAAGCATCCTAACACTGAAATCTAAACATTAAAATACCAAACACAAACATAAATATAGTTCAACAATTAAAGTAAATTCAACCCAACACAACATAATAACATAATTAAATAGTACTAAACAAAACGCTCCATGCATAAAGTGAGTTCAAACATCTTCTTCGCTCTCATCCTCCCCCATGGATTGATAGTGCACGTACAAGTTGTAGAAAGATCATTAAAAAAATTCATCAGTTGACTCATCCTTAATCCAAGCATGTTTCTTGAACATACATACCAAACCATCTTCAATACGACCAATATGTTCAAAATGTTCCTTCAGCCACCAGTCTAGATGATTCAACATTTCAGAAATATTCTCAATTACATGCATAAGATTTTGTACCTCTTTTTATATCTTCTTGATCTTTTTCAAAAGTACATTTGAACCAAAGTAAGGTTGAATAGGTGATGAATTTTAGGATGCTTGATCCATCAATACATTCATATCATTCTCATCTCCCATTCTAATACAGTTGCAATAGACCTCTGGATCCATCTGCTTCAAAGGAAGAAGCACTTTCTCCCAACTTTCAAAAGGTATTTGCGATTGACTGCATAGTAGGAAAATTGTGGATGGATGTCCCAGTCCAGTTACAGATCCATTGACAATCAAAACTAAAACTGATTTCACAATTATTGCACCAATCTCAATAGGTTTTCCAGTTTGAATACATTAATTAAGAATAACACTCTCATTAGTTACCTTACTGATTTTCATAGTGGATTAATTTTGATGCAATAAAAAAATGTCACGCCTTAGATGCAAGTTTTAACAATGATGATGAAAAGCTTACATTTCGATCATCTCTGGCCTCCCAATTTGCATTTTCATCCATAAGGTATCAATAAAGTTCATTCATATTATCTCTTGTAGGGGTAAATTTTGTGTAGTAGCAAATAGGAACACTTTCAATCATAAACTTCTTGTTTATTCTTGAAGGAGTGAATTGCAAAAACTCGCCCACACATAGACAATTCTTTGGATGACTTCATGTAGATTTGCATAAAACTCTTTCACCATAAAGATAACTACGACGATAGTAGTGTAGCAAAGCATTTCCTAGTGTTTCTATGCAATAATCTCTTCCACTTGAGTATTCAATGTTTTGAATCCTTGATTCATAAATCTCCTTTCCTTGATCAGCCTCTTCTTCATAAGAACTCGATAATATAACTTCTGCGCATCAAAATTGACAAACTTTCTCCAGTTGAAAATTTCAAATCTCATGGAATTTTTAGAGTGGGAAGCCATAGGAATTGAAAACTAGCGACTCTTCCCTCGTTTTCCCCCCTAAAATGGACTTTGGAATCAAATTTTGGAAGNGTAACTTCTGCGCATCAAAATTGACGAACTTTCTCCAGTTGAAAATTTCAAATCTCGTGGAATGTTTAGAGTGTGAAGCCTTAGGAATTGAAAACTAGCGACTCTTCCCTCGTTTTCCCCCCTAAAATGGACTTTGGAATCAAATTTTGGAAGTTATAAGGATAAGAACCCGCCAAAAACTCCTAAAAACTACCTTTTGAAACTTTTTAACTCATTTTGATCACTGCGGTGCTTCAGGTTCCAGTTTTGGCTCTTCAGGTTCCAGCTCTCTAGAATGTGGCACTTCAAGCACCAATCAGGCACATCAAGCGCCAGTTTCAAAAAAAATTTGTCATTCCGATTTCGATCCAATAAATTCTCAATTCTTCCATAAAATTAGGTAANCACCTTTTGAAACTTTTTAACTCATTTTGATCACTGCGGTGCTTCAGGTTCCAATTTTGACTCTTCAGGTTCCAGCTCTCTAGAATGTGGCACTTCAAGCACCAATCAGGCACATCAAGCACCAGTTTCAAAAAAAATTTGTCATTCCGATTTCGATCCAATAAATTCTCAATTCTTCCATAAAATTAGGTAAATGAAGATGTTTCTAAATATTTTCTTAATGTCAAATTTTTCAATTACAGGGAACCTATAAATATATGTTAAATATTCCGAACAAAACATATAAGCAAACTAAACTATGATAATATGGGTTGCCTCCCATAAAGCGCTTGGTTTAATGTTGTCAGCCCGACATTCCCAGGCTTTATTTTAGGTGACCCAACATTACAGTATCTTTAAAAACTGATCTTTGACCCTCAAATATGGTTTCAATCTGTGCCCATTCACTTTAAATATTCTTTTAGTCTGATCTTCAATATTAACAGCTTCATAGGGATAGACTTTTACAATTCTAAATGGCCCTTTCCACCTAAACTTCAATTTTCCAGAAAATAATTTCAATCTTATATTATATAATAAAATTTCCTGTCCATGCTCAAATTCTTTTTTTATGATCTTCCAATCATGTCATTTTTTCACAGTTTTCCTTATAAATCTTAGCATTATCGTAAGATTCATTCATAATTTCTTCAAGCTCATTCTATTATAATAATTCTATCTCACCAACATCTTTTAATTTGAGATTGAATTCCTTAATAGGCCAATAAGCTTTATGCTCCAATTCTACTGGTAAGTGACAAGTCTTCCCAATAATTAATCTATACTGGGACATTCCTACAAGTTTCTTATAAGCTATCATGTATGAACATAATGCAGTATCCAATCTAAAAAACTAATCCATTTTATTACGATTCACACTTTTCTTCCAAAATTCTTTTAATTTCACGATTAGATAATTATGTCAAACCACTAGTCTGTGGATGATAAACAGTTGCAATTTTATGCATTATATTATATTTCTTCACTAATCTTGCAATTATTGCATTCATAAAATTAGATCTTCCATCGGTAATGATTACTCTCGACATTCCACATCTTGTAAAAAATTTTTAATTAAAATTTTAAAACACTATGAGCATTACATCAAGGTAAAACAATTGTTTCAATCCATTTTAAAGCATAATCTACTGCAATCAATATATACACATTTTGAAATGAAGGTATAAATGATCCTATAAATCAAATCCCCATACATTAAAAATTTCAATTTTCAAATTAAAATTTAGAGGCATTTCATTTATTTTTGAAATATTACCTACTCTGACACCGATCACATGTTTATATATATATATATATATATATATATATANGTTCTTCTAGTCTTGGGATCTTCAATATTAACAGCTTCATAGGGATAGACTTTTACAATTCTAAATGGCCCGTTCCACCTAGACTTCAATTTTCCAGGAAATAATTTCAATCTTATATTGTCTAATAAAACTTCATGTTCAGGCTCAAATTCTTTTTTTATGATCTTCCAATCATGCCATTTTTTCACACTTTTCTTTATAAATCTTAGCATTATCGTAAGATTCATTCATAATTTCTTCAAGCTCATTCTATTATAATAATCTTATCTCACCAACATCTTTTAAATTGAGATTGAATTCCTTAATATGCCAATAAGCTTTATGCTCCAATTCTACAGGTAAGTGACAAGTCTTCCCAAAAATTAATCTATACTGGGACATTCCTATAAGTTTCTTATAAGCTATCATGTATGAGCATAATGCAGTATCTAATCTAACAAACTAATCCATTTTATTACGATTCACACTTTTTTCCAAAATTCTTTTAATTTCACGATTAGATAATTATGTCAAACCACTAGTCTGTGGATGATAAACAATTGCAATTTTATGCATTTATTATATTTTTCTACTAATCTTGCAATTATTGCATTCCTAAAATTAGATCTTCCATCGGTAATGAATACTCTCGACATTCCATATCTTGTAAAAAATTTTTAATTAAAATTTTAAAACACTCCGAGCATTACATCAAGGTAAAACAATTGTTTCAATCCATTTTGAAACATAATCTACTGTAATTAATATATACACATTTCGAAATGAAGGTATAAATGATCCTATAAATCCAATCCCCATGCATTAAAAATTTTGATTTTCAAATTAAAATTTAGAGGCATTTCATTTATTTTTGAAATATTACCTACTCTCTGACACCGATCACATGTTTATATATATATATATATNCTTTGTATTATTTATACAAATATAGGTTATCCCAAAAATAAGATTTTGCATCATGAATAAATTTCTTCTCCTGTTGTTTTTTCATTCCATATGGCAAAATACCACTAACAATATAATTCACAATATTAGCATCCCAAGGTATTTCCCATCCTTTTACAACATAAAGTTGTTCATCATGAAATATTTCATTATTTTTTTTTTCTAAATCAAGTGTTTCTTCCTGTTCTAGTTTAGATAGATGATCAACAGTTTGATTATTAGTACCTTTCCTAATGACTACTATAAAATCAAATTCTTGCATCAAAAGTACTCATCTAATTCATCTTGATTTTGCATCCTTCTTTTGCGTTAAATATTAATTATCAAGTGATCATTATGCACAACACCTTTAGTTCCAATTAGAGATGACCGAAACTTGTTAAAAGCATAAACAATGGCTAATAACTCTATTTCAATGTTGGTGTAGTTGATTTGAGCATCATTAAGAGTCTTAATAGCGTAGTATACGACTTTAAAAATCTTGCCATATCTTTGCCCTAAAAAAGCTCCAATTGCATAATCACTTGAATCACACATTAATTCAAAAGGTTTCTCCCAATTAGGTGAAACATGTATAAGAGCAATGATCAAATTTTCCTTTAAATTTTCAAAGGTTTTAAGGCAATCTTGGTTAAAGTCAAATTTTGTATCTTTTTTTAGAAGTTGGCATAAAGGCTTTGTGATTTTTGAAAAATATTTAATATATTGCCTATAAAATCCAGCATGTCCAAAAAGCTCCTAACTCCTCTTACAGTAGTAGGCGGAGGTAGGTTTGATATTACTTGAATTTTCGCAGGATCTACTTCCATGCAATTTTCTAAAATTTTATGCCCAAGCATAATTCTTCCTGCAACCATCGATTGACATTTTTTTTGAGTTTAATACGAGATTAGTCTTTTCACATCATTCTAGAACCTTCTCTAAATGATTTAGACATATTTCAAATGAAGTTCCCAATACAAAAAAATTGTTCATAAAGACTTCAATCCCTTTCTCAATTAAATCACTGAAAATTGACATCATACATCTTTGAAATGTTGTAGGTGCAATACATAATCCAAAGAGCATTCGCCGAAAAGCAAAAGTTCCATAAAGACTAGTAAGTTGTTTTTTTTTTATCCTTTGGAGCAATAGGTATTTGATTGTAACTAGTATATTCATCTTGAAAATAAAAATATCTCTGCCCAGCCATCCTATCCAACATCTAGTTCAAAAAGGGTAAAGAAAAATGTTCCTTCATGGTGATAAAATTTGATTTTTAATAATCTATGCAGATCTGTCATCTAGTGACTTTCCTTGTTAGTATTAATTCATTATTCTCATTTGTCACTACAATCACTCCTCCTTTCTTTCAAACACAGTGAATTGGACTCACCCAAGAACTTTCTGAAATAGGATATATGATTCCAGCATCTGATCCTTTTAGAATCTCTTTCTTGACAACTTCTTTCATCATAGGATTCAATCTCCTTTGAGGATCAGCTCTTAGTTCATGTTGATCTTCCAATAGAAATTTATGCATACAAATTGAAGGCTAGTTCTTTTAATTTTAGCTAATGTCCATCCAAAGGTTTTCTTAAATCTTCTTAAAGTTTTCAACCACTGTTGTTCTTGCATATCAGTTAATTCTGAGGATACTATAACAAGTAATGTAGATAAATCTCCTAAGAATGCATACTTTAAATGTGTAGGAAGTGTTTTTAGTTCTAATTCATGAGGTTTTTCAATAGATGAAATCAAATTCTTGTTACTTTATGTCGGATCTAACATTTCAAATTTTTCCTAAACGTAATCCAAATCTTTAATTCTCACTTCCATAGATTCATCTTGAATTTTATCCTCATCCTTATATTCCACATATTCTTTTTCAAATTCCTTTTTGAATGTCTTCTTGAAATAATTATGGCTTAAATATTCATTGATATCCATTTTAAAGCATTTAATCTCTTGCTCTTTGGTAGGTTATCTCATTGATTTTGAAGTATTAAATGTAACTTCTTAATCACTAACTCACATAGTTATTTTACACATCTATCATAGCTCTTCTAGTGGCAAGGAATGTTCTTCTAAAAATTAGAGAAATTTATTTATCTTCCTCCATATCTAACACAATAAAATCCACAGGAAAGATAAACTTATCAACTTTTACCAAAACATCTTCTATAACTCCTTTAGGATAGGTAATTGAACGATCAGCTAACTGAAGAGTTACAATTGTTGGTGAAATATCTCCTAAACCCAACCTTCTAAAAATTGATGAAAGAATAAGATTAATACTGGCTCCTAAATCACATAAAGCTTTTCCAAAAAATCTTTCGCCAATATCACAAGGCATAGTAAAACTACCAGGATCTTTGAGTTTTTTATGAAGCTTTTTCTGAATTATAGTGCTACACTCTTCACTGAGTGCAGCAGTCTCATTATCTACAAACTTCCTTTCCTTATTAAGTATATCCTTCATGAACTTCACATAGCTTGTCATTTGTTCCATGGCTTCAACAAATGGAATGTAGATCGTTAATTTCCTTAATATTTCTAAAAATTTTGAAAATTGGTTATCTCTATTTTTCTGCTTCAATTTTTGAAAACATAGAGGTGATGGTCTTTCTACAGTGATTTTCATTGGTTTAATAGAAAATTTTGACTCAAAATAAAAATCTTCACCAGATTTTTCATTTTCACCTCATCTTTTTCAAATTCAACTTCCACTTCTTTTTGAACTATGCTTTCCAATTCTTTTCCACTTCTCAATTGAATAGCCTTAATTTGCTCTTTGTTCTGATTTTAGGACTTACTTCAGCATTACTAGGCAACGTTCCTAAGAGGTCTATTGCTAAGTGCAGTAGCAATACATCCCAATTGTTTTTCCATATTTCTAATTGCAGCTCCTTGGCTTTGTAATTGGCTTCCCATTTCCAATATCAATTCTTCTTTTGACAACTTTTTCTCCTTACTCTACAAATTATTAAAACCTAGAGGGTAATATGGTTTGTAAGTTGGATTTTCTTTATTGTTAGAGTCTCTCAATGGGTTTGCAACATTGTTTCCTTATTGTAGATTTGCAACATTAGATTTATTGTTACTCCAACAAAAATTTGAACGATTCTTCCAACCAGGAATATAATAATTGGCATAAGGATTATCAGACCAATTATTTATTATATTTAAGGTCTCGTAAAAAAATTGAGATTTTATCATTTGTCCCAATGAGTTTTCCTCACACACAGGTGATGTCTGAGAATAATTCATTCCATATTAATCTATCTTCTTTGATATAACATCTATTTGGGCAGCTAGCATAGATATTACATCAAAACCATGAATACTAGCTACTCTTTTTGGATTTACCCTTTCAGAGGGCCATTAAAAATTATTAGTAGCCATCTCTTCAATTATGAATATGCTTCATCGAATGGTTATGACATTAATGATCCACCAGCAGTAGCGCTAATTATCAATCTAAGAGATCCAACCAATCCAATATAAAAAGTTTGAATTATTAACCAATCTAGCAATGCATGGTGTGGACACTTTCTAAGGAGATCTTTAAATCTAACCCAGGCCTCATAAATTGATTATCTTTTAAACTGACAAAAGATGTAATATCATTTCTAAGCTTAATAGTTTTTGAAGGTGAGAAATATTTAGATAAAAATATTTGTGATAAATCTCCCCAAGTTCTGATAAAAGCAGGTGCTAACAAGTTTAACCACATCTTAGATTTGTATCTTAATTAAAAAGGAAAAAGTTTAAGTCTGACAACATCATTCGAAACTCCGTCATATTTAAAAGTAGCACGAAATTCTAGAAAACTAGCAAGGTGTAAGTTAGAATCTTCAATTAGCGTTCCTCCAAACTGATTGTTTTGTACTATTTTCATAATAACAGGTTTAAGTTCAAATGAATTAGCTACTATAGCAGGGTTTCGTATACTTAAATAAATTTCATCTGTTGTAGGATTAACATAATCTCTTAAAGGTCTCTGGTGATGTTCATTTTCATTTCCAACATTAGTTAAATTGCAAGTCATTTTGCTAAAATGATCTATCTCTTTTTTGTTATTTTCTAATTTTTCTAATAGTTTTTTCTAACTCAGAATCATAAGGTACTAATTTTTCAGATCTTGTACTACGCATAAACAAACACAACAAGTAATTAAAATAAGCAAACAGAACAAGTGATTAAAATAATCAAACACACTAAAATATGAAAATATTCAAACTAAACTACAAACACTTTTTTTTAGTTTAAACTAAAAATAATTTAAATTATAAAATAGCTTACTAATACTTCTTGTTACTTCCGTGGCAACGGTGCCAAAAACTTGATGCTGGGTGGATTTAGCGTGTTAATTTTACAAATATTTCTCAATATTACAAAATACACATGATAGATACAATAATAAAAATGCAATATAATCCAAATAAAAATAACTTTTCTGAAAATAATTTTATCTTTTAAAATCTTTAAACTGCCAAATCCCCCTAAAAAATGCAAGTATACGTATCGCTCAAGTAATAAAGGGCTCTAATGGAGTCCTGGATATCGATTCCACAATTAAGTTGGAAATGCTTATAAGTAAATTCTTAAGATTATAATGTAAACTACAATTTTAAACTACAAAATTGAAGTATGAAATCTAAAGTAAATGAGTGAGTAAAATGCAGTTAAAAGACTAATTTAATTAAACTAATTGTTAAACTTTCAAAAGTAAAATTTATGAAAATTAAATAAAGTTTTTGTGGTGAAAAGTTAAAATTTACGAAAGCATCCTTCCCCTTTACAATGAGTGTATAGATTGTGAAGAAAATAAAATCATTTAAAAATATATAAACTTGTTTTGTGCCAAATAGGAACAATCCTATTCTTTATCCTCTTCCAAGTGTATAAAGAACATTGATTAATACAAACTTTGGTCTCTAATTCTTTGGTTAGGCTCGGAGGATACCGGTTGCCACTCCATAGCTCCCACTACTCCATCACTTGAGTTTGTTCCCTAATAATCTCGCATTAGTTTCCAATCAACTGGACAAAATTAGGGACTTTAATCTGTCACCTTAAAATCTTCAATTCTGCATCCAACAACGTATGTTTCTCTTTTTATTTACACTCAACCCCATGGATGACATCCTCTCCCATGGATCAAATATGATTCTCCCCATGTTGTAGAAATCATAGCCTTTTCAAAACATATGTTTCTCAACACATTTTAACATTTCAATTGGCCAGATAGAAAAGTAAATGAAGATTAGAGTTCAAATCACCACAAATTATTGACATTTAAAATCGTATAAAATAAAATTAATTCTTCACAAAATCATATCTCAAAGTAGGGAGAAGGATAAAGAAGACTCCTTAGAATTCATGAGAAAGATACGATAAAACACGAATTTCATATATAAAAATAAGTTTACAAAATAAAGAAATAAAAGAACACAACTTATCTCACAATCCAAGAAAATCTATAGAAGTTTTGTTCAAGCACTTTTCCTTTTTACAAGAACTTTCAATTCTCACTTAGAAGTGTAATGAAGAAGAAATCTCTCACCTTCCCTCACCTCTTACAATCCTTAAAGAAAATCTCCAAGCCCTTGACTTTCTCTCTCTCTATCTATCGCCACTCTTTCTCTTCAAACCCCTCTTGTTTCCCCCTTCAAAAACTCTCTTCAAGCCCTAGACTTTCCTCTCTTTTATTAGAACCTGCCTCCCTCCAAAATTCTATCTAAAAGTCAACCCTTTTCAATTTAAAAGACATGTCTATTGATTCAAGAGACATATCCCTTCATAAAAGAACCTTCTAAAGTGTTTATATGCATTGAATCAATCCATGGGGTGTTTAAAACAAGTGTCCCTTTCAAAATTTGCTCAAAATTTGTCCTGAACCGCCTTAATCCACAAAAAGTCGTCTCTAGCGCTTCAGGCGCCAACTTGCTTAAGACCACGTTGTTCTAGGTTTTGGCTCTTTAGGTGCCAAATCCGGTGTTTTTGGTGCTAGCTCTCTATCAAACGACTCTTCAGGCACCAATTCTGTTGCTTCAGGCTCCAACTCTCTGTCAAATGGCGCTTCAAGCACCAATTCTGGTGCTTCAAGCACTAGAATCCCAAAATTTGCCATTTTAGCTCTGAATTTTGTCCTTTTTGCTAATTTTGCTCCAAATTCCTAAAATTGATATACTTGCAACAAAAGCATGCAAATAACCTTATTTAAAGTGCAATATCACAAAAAATAAGCATAAAATATATACTTAAATCAACATATTATTTTGTTATATCACATGCCCTCAATGCCAATCCCTATAACGATATAGATTAGTGTAAAGCAATTTGGTGGGAGAGGTAGAAGCTGTGGATTTCCATAAAGGGGTATCCTTCATACGATTCCTTATAGGGATTTTAGATACCTTAGCCGCTTGGAAGAGCTGATACAACAAAATAATCCCAATAAGATCATTTAATTTGTTGACATCCCATTTATCGTCAAGCCACAAATCATAGATAATTAAATCTTTAAAAGGCCCTTGCTGTATAGAAAATTCCTCATCACCCATACCCCATTAACCTTGTCATACCAAAATCTTCCCCTCACCAATGTCCCAAAAGATAAATTTCCTCGCCACTGATCTTACTTTAAGAGTGACTTTCCAAATCTTAGAATCACCCACCTCCCATTGAACAATTGCAGGATGGAGTTGAGAAGAATATTTGTGATGAAGGAATTTAATCCATAAAGAATCATTAGAATGAAATTAAAACCAAAGTTTGCACATATTAATATTGGAGATTTGATTAAGGATTTTAAGACCTAAACCACCAGCAATTTTAGGCTTGCAAATTTTATTAAAGGTAGACCAATGCTTGCTAGAATGACTACCGTACCAAAGAAAATGATTAAAAAGCCTCAAGATTAACAACCACCCTTTGTGCCTCATGCACTTTATTGTGAAAATTACAAAAAAAATTTAAATTCCACTTTCATAAATGTACAGCTACCTTTTTATGAAGCTACCAAATAATGTACCATGAATTCCCTGCACAATCAACTTCACAAGCTTGCTTAATAAGACAAAAAGAAGTATCATGAGTGGTTCGTATATTAAAAAAATTTTAAATGTTAAGAAGATGGCCTAACAGTGAAGGCAAGAGAGAGCAGAATGGGGTTATGATTAGAGGCGGTATTGTTTAAATGATGCACTTTTTATATGTGTAAATAATTTAAGAAAAAATGATTTCCAAAGAAACGATCCAGCCTCTTGGCAAGAACTCCCCATCTCCCGGTAAAGGGGGGACCGGTGTACCATAAATCGTATAGCCTGACATCATTAATTTTATCATAGAAATGATGGATCAGCATAGAGTTAAACCGCTCACCACCTCTTCTCTCGAAAGGCTTCATAATCATATTGAAATCACCACCCACAAACAAATTATCATGAATAGTATCACTCATAAGAGCAAGCTTATGCCAAAGAAGGTATTTATCTTGAACTAAAGAGCTAGCATAGACAAAAGTAGCCCAAGCAAAATAGATGTCCAGCTTAAAATGAACCAGCACGAATTGCTTCTCATCTTTTATAATACTAAGATCAATCTTGTGCTTCCAAAATATCCAAATTTTGTTGTTTTTATTGCATAAAGGAAATCTTGTGGAAGATATGATCTTTAATAAGAGAAACAAGAAGCTCTAGAACTGCAAAAAGGAAATCTTATGGACCCTACATAAGTGCGTCAACCTATTAAGGGAGGAAGGGTCTGCCACTCCCCTAATATTTCAAATCATGATATTAAACATTACTTCTCATGCTACCCCTTCTACTAGAACGATAAGAGGTGTAAAATTTTTCTCGATCAGAGTGAGACCTCCCATCAAAAGTGATATTATCTTTATTTAGATGTATATGTTCGTTATTACGCTTACCTTTCTTCTTGATATCTTTTGAACCATCCATATCTCTTCTAAGGCATTCGTAGCTACAGAAACAACGGTTTCAGGATGAAAATTCTCATTTTAAAAATGTGGAGAGCCATTTGCCAAGTGAACATTTCCCTCCTTGTTAATTGGTGAAGAGATTAAATTATGAGTAAAACCTGTAATATGATCATCACCCTTCTCCAAAACACCATGCAACTCGGTTTCAGCTGGATTTTTAGAATGATTCTCTTCTTCAGTAAAAACAACATTGGTGGTAGGTGTATCAACACTATGCTCAGTGTCCAAATCTACTTTATTTCTATCATCTGATGTCATTAATGTTAACTTGGAACTTGTGGTGGACGAACAACACCATACTTTAGATTTGGATGTGAATGATAACAATGAGAAGAAGCATGCCCAAACATACGACAATGAGAACAGGTATGGAGAGTGCCTCTCAATTTCCACTTTCTACTAATATCCTTGATGTGTCGAGCTAATCCAAATTTAACCTGAAAAAAGAAGTGTAATGTCTCGTTCCAATAAAATATAGTCTTTAGAAGGTCATGATAAAGCAAGTGTAGAGCCATCCATTTTTAATGGTTTACCATAAGCAGCAGCCCGCGAGAACAAAACTTCATGATTAAAGAGGTGAAAATGTAAACCAGGGAAAAGTATCCATACATGAATAGTTGGAGGCTCCAATTTAGGATCAAAACCAACCATCCACTTTAAAATTTTCGTTGGAACGTCGACAATTCTAAGAAAACAACGTGCAAATAATCTTGTATAATCTTCGTCCTTACACATTTGAATCAAAATATGTCACCCATCCAGTAAGTCAATTTGCCAAAAACCCGCTAGCTTCAAAGAATCAAATTCCCTCCTAATGATTTCAAGCTTAGAATGGTCGTAGATAAATTTACCAGCCAAAACATACCGTCAAGAAGATGCAATATTAGTTTCATCATCCGATAAAAACTAAGCAGGCTTACCATTCTTTTTACCAGTCTTTTTAATGAAATTATACTCCCCTTCTAAACACAAAACCTCATGAAAAGATTTCAGGAAGAAACCCGATCTGCCAATCATGGAGCAACGACTACCAGAAAGAGCTTCCGCGAAACTTTTTTCCGTAAGTAAAACGTGAATGACCAAAGGGAGAACATGGAAGAAACACACCATAAGAACGCAAGAAAGAAGGGAAG